>JASKGM010046760.1:0-21037 GCA_034509205.1 Ceratonia siliqua
AGTCACAATCCTTCAGGAGCATCATACAGCAGCATTGAAACAGATATATTGTTTCCTACCCCTTCAGGTATACAGCAACATGCAAAAGCTTCACTGAATGCAAAGTAAATTCCTAAAAAGGTGAAGCACATAATTTTTAACAGTACTCAAGGGTGAAGAGGAAGAAGAAAACCCTATTTTAAGAACAAAATCTACAGAATCACCACCCCCAAATCAGGAATAAAATCCATTTAATCAAGGAATGGAAGCTTACGTGCTCAGTAAATCCCCCAAATCAAGATCCCTCGAGCTGGCTGAGGAGCTTTGATGCCGAAGAAATAGACGAACTGTCGATGGGTGCAGGGGATGAGCAGGTCTCTTTCTTCCTCTGAACTATTAGACACACTGGTAGAGGGGATGTGCGAACTGGTGGAGGGAAAGTGCAAATCAGCTGGTTGAGGTGAGGGTGATGAGCAGCTTGCGCAAATCCAAAGCTCGGGGGTGAGGGCAATGAGAGTCAGAAAAATACCCCAGCTCCTTTTGTCAAATGCCTTCTGAAGGAAAAGTTAGTTTTTTTTCCTTCTAATTAAAGGAAGAAAATGAATTCTCAGCCTCCTTCTCCTTAGATAATTAGGAAATCCGAACGCCCAATCTTTTAACAGAATGCCTTAATATTTGAAAAAAATGCCTTATCCTACAAATTAAGGAGTACCGGACCGGCCCTATATGCAGGAACGGACCTAGATAATTCTTATTGGGGGCTAAAGAGAAAACTAAACATATCAATAAAAGTATGTTAATCATATCCAATAATTAAAAACTCAAAATAGTCATAATGCATAATATAAAACTAAAATAAATTATTAATATAGAGAATTACTTACAATTATTCTCTAAGAGAATTGCGCTCAATGCTTTTTCACTTATTCAAATTCAGCTATTATAAAGTCTGTGATAAAAGTAGTGACAAGTTTTTTCTCAATGTAAACAACTAAATCATCTATAAAAAAACTCATCATTGAAGGTTTAATATTTGAAGGCTCAACAGTTGGATGACTTGGGTTTAATACTAGAGTTGTAGAAACATCTTGATTCTTTTCATATTTTGTTTTAAAGAATGTGTCAATAGTTTAAGCTTTTCCTTGTGTGAAACTGTAAAAGATAAACCTCAAAAGTTAAAACATATAACAAGTTGAGAAATGATATTTACATACTCTTTTCTCCCACACTTCTCTCACACCTCATCTCACACATATTATTGTATTATATCTATCAATTACCTATCAATCGCATATAATATTTTTATATATTATATCTATGGTGAAAAATGAAGTGTGGGAGGAGTGTAGGAGAGAAAAGTGTGAAAATATCATTTCTCTAATAAGTTATAACAAAATTTTACCTTTAGGAATAAGTTCAAAAACTTCAAAGTCATATTGCAACAACAAGGCTGAAAAACTTAGTGTTAAAAAACTATAATAGCATAAATTGAAGCTACCTACTTGCGTTAAACAATGTAAGGAAATGGCTTTGGTGACTAACCCTATTTGACTAAGGTAGTTGAGTTTATTGTTTTTTCGTTCCCTGTCATTCTCCTTTATGCTCCGTTCTCTCTCTTCCTCCAATCTCTTAACCTTAAGTTGCAAGAACCTTTTTTTTAAAAAAAAAAAAAGATCTAAAATAAAAAAAATTCAAAAAATGAAGAGATACATAAACTCAAATAATTCTCCAGCTTCTATAATCAACATCACACCAGAAACAAAAATCAATAATACACTCAATCATAAACTAAACTCCAATTCAAGCATCAAATTCCATTCCCTAATGAATCAAAACCCCACTAAAAACCCCCAAACCATATATTAAAGAAAATAGGCACAACAAAGAATCATAAGAGAATAGGAAAATATAAAATCAGAACCACAAATTGCGGTCATGAAACTCCCAAAATCATGGCCTTGTATCAAAGAAAGAAACCCATATTTGTGCTTGTAAGAGTGGGTAGTTTGAAGGAAGAAACGTAATGACCAATGTTGAGTTGGTGTCACAACGTGATGGCCGGTGAACAGCTATCATTTTATGACTTTTAGGAACGTAAGGAAAAACGCAGAGAAAAAAATAATGGAGTCGCCACCAATTAATTAGAAGGATAATTGGAATCCTTAAAAAAAAGGATAGAAAGGAAACATGATCATCGGAACCAAATGAAGGGTTCGGGAGTCTAATTACATGTGGGGAAGGTGTTAGGCATCCTACAACATCCATCCCTAAGGATAGTTACCCTAAATTGTTTGTGCTTAAAAATTTTAATATATTTTAATTAACTCATTTTTATTAATAAAATAATAAAAAGATAAAAAAAGAAGGAACCAGCCCTACGAAGTAAGTCCCTACGTTCTCCAAAAGGGATTAAGGTCAATGTAGTTCAAAATAGATTAGGTGAGATGTTTGGGCATTAGAGGAACATAAAATTTCACTTAAAGCGCAAAAAATAAGATATCGGGGAGAATATACCTCCATTGAATATCTTTCAAGATTTTGAGGAATATAATATTCCATTAAGAACTTAGAAAAAAGAAATAATCGGGACCTGGGGAAAGGCAAACTTCCACTGAATGCCTATAGAGATTAGGACATTGGGAATGATAACCTCCACTCAATGCCTACGGGGATCAAGACTTTGGAGAAGATAAAACTTCTATTGAAAGTCTCTTGAATGTTTGAAGATGAAATGACAAAGATGATGGGGGTTTATTATTCCCAGCTGAGTTTTAATTTCCACAAATTTTGTGACAAAAATCAAAATTTCTGAAAGTATAAGGGTAAGAGTGAAATTACTAAAAATATTGGATCCAAATAGAATTTCTCCAAGTATAAGAGTCAAATTTGAATTTTTAGAAGTATAGGGGTCTAGTTCAAATTTTTGAAAAGAAAAAAATTTTCTGAAATGATTTAAAAATATTGACCATTCTCTTAAAATTCTAATGCGACTTTTGAAATCCTATTCTCAAAATAAGCTTTATGAACCTTTTGAAACTTATTTATTTCTTTTCTTTAACTTGGGTGGGCCTTTGAAACTCACTTCAAACATTTAATTTAGAGAGGCCCTTGAAGCTTTTTTTTTTTAAAAAAAAATTAACTTGGGTAAACTCTTGAAACTTATTTTAAGTATTAATTTGAATGGGCCCATTAAGCTCCCCTGGAAGCTGAATTAATTGAATTCTTAGGTCCCTTTGATAACTATTTGGGCCTTGGACCCCTTTTCAAAAAAACATGATCTTGCATTAATGGATCTTTGAAACCCCTTTTTCATAATTCTATTGGGCCTTAGGAACCCATTGTGAAGAGTAATTGAGACGGGCCTTGGACCTATGAATTAATAGGGAAGAATGAATCCCAAAATATATTGTATTTTTTTATTCATTATTACTAAGTAATATAATGAAAATTAATTACGGAAAGAAATGAAAGTAATATACTTCTACAAACTTTCAAAACATTATTACTGTGCTACGTAAAATGAATGGGAGAGAGGTTTTGGATACATAAGTTAAAATAAAAACAACAAGAAGAATGATTAGCATTTCGTGTGGGGAAAGTGTTAGGCATCCCACAACAAAAAGAATCGCATACACAGTAAATTGAAGGGAACCGGTATGGAAGAATCCACGTACACGGTAAATTGGAAAGAACCGATACGAAAGACTCAACGTACACAGTAAATTGAAAGGAACTGGTACAGAAGAATCCATGTACACAGTAAATTGTAGGGAACTGGTACGAAGAATCCACGTACACAGTAAATTGTAGGGAACCGGTAAGGAAGAATCCACGTACACGGTAAATTGAAGGGAACCGGTATGGAAGAATCCACGTACACGGTAAATTGGAAGGAACCGGTACGGAAGAATCAATATACACAGTAAATTGAAAGGAACCGGTAGGGAAGAATCAACGTACACAGTAAATCGAAAGGAACTGGTACAGAAGAATTCACGTACACAGTAAATTGAAAGGAACTGGTACAGAAGAATCAACGTACGCAACAAATTAAGAGGAACTGGTACGGAAGAATCACGTACACAGTAAAGTGAAGGGAACTAGTACGGAAGAATCGCGTACACAGTAAATTGAAGGGACTGGTACAGAAGAATCACGTACGCGGTAAGTTGATGAAACTGGTACGAAAGAATCAACATATGCAGTAAATTAATAAAAATCAGTACGGAAGAGTTGCATACACGGTAACTTGAAAGGAAACTAGTATGGAAGAATCAACATACACAGTAATTGAACGGATCGGTACAGAAGAATTACATACATGGTAATTTGATGAAATTGGTACGAAAGAATTCATGTACACAGTAATTGAAAAGACCGGTACGGAAGAATCACATACACGGTAATGTGAAACAGAGAGAAATTTTAGTATAAAATAACTAGATGAAAATGGAGCTAACACCAGGCGAGGGGATAAGGCCCATGTATATGAAGATTAGGCTAAAACTTAAGGATCAGACAGTGGCAGTCTACCATATGAAGCTAAAACAAGTTATATGAAGTCAAAGGAAGAATTGAAATCTGTCATGGGTGGAGCACCACATGAAGCCAATTACAATTTGAAAATTCCCAAGGGCGAAACACCATGTGAATTTGAAAGTTAAATCAGGATGCTAATTGACTTTGAAAATGAATATTTTTAAAAATTTCGATGATTAACCACATGATATCAATAGAAAATTTGAGATCTGTCATGGGTGGAGCACCATATGAAGCCAATTACAATTTGAAAAACCGCAAAGGCGAAACACCACATGAAGTTGACTAAAATTTGAAAAACTTTTGATTTCAAACAAAGCCAGGGATGAATCTCACACTGCCAAAATATTTGAAAATGAAGCGAGCATTTTTGAAACATTATAAACGAACATATTGCATTTTCAAGGAGAGCTTGACCAAATCATTCCTTCTCTCTGGAACTAGTTCTTCATTTTTATGGAGCTTTCTGTTTAACTGGTCCAAAGAAATCACTTTCTCATAGCGATACTGAGCATTAGTCTTTTGAGCATTTTCTATTTTCATAGGTCGGCAAAATAAGGTGACATCGAAATTATGCCCCAATTTGAGCCTTTCAATATTTGCAGCCCCTAACTTTCGAATTGCCAATAATGTGTGCATTCTATCTCTTGAAGGATGCAAGCCTGCTGTTGGGAGCAATAGTTTCTTTAGAATTTTGCCCCAATTCATGTTTCTCACGTTATTGTCTGAATCCCAAGGCTTTGTTCAAACGTCTGAACTCTTTGATTACAAACTTTTTCGATATGATGCCCTAATTTTTGCCTAAGCCGCCCTTTCAGGTTTTCAACTTAGCAGGCTTTCTGACTTTTGCCTAAGCAGCCTTTTCAGGTTTTCAACTTAGCGAGTTTTTCTCTTTTTTTTTTTAACTTGATGTCAGTTTAGGCCGTGTCAAGTGAGTTGTTCTTGATTTCTGTAATGCGAAATTGATTAGCAATAAAACACTAATGAGTGATGTTCAATTCAGTCTTTATTAATCCACTCAAATCTTATCCAATGAATATTAAGGAAAAGGAAGTCTATTAGAAGAACAAATCCCTTTTAGCGAAACAAGTATGCTGAAAAGAGAAAAGGAATCATAGAGCCCTTATTCAAATGATACAAAATTATTGCCCCAGTTTGATTATTGAAAAGGAAGTGAATAAACCTCTTCTGTCATGTAAGTTAATGGAAAAGCAAAAGGTCACAAGACCTTTGAAGTTCGTTGAGTGAACAAACTTCTTTTAGTGAAGTAAGTGACAGAAAGGGAAGGGCTCATATGACCCTTGAATTTTGCGAAGTGAACAAAACTCATTTATTGAAACAAATGATAGGAAAGTGAAGCAACAGTGAGTAACAAAAATTTGCCCCAGTTTAAGTTTTTCAGTATCCACTAGCATTGATTCTCATATTGTAATAGACATGCACTCTATATCCTTTAACAGGAGCGTATTGTTAATAACAATGATATCCAAGAGGAAAATTACCTCAGTTGCAGCATTTCAAATTTTGCTTAATTACCCGATTTCTTTTGAGTACGAGTTTTTTCAAAATAAACCTTAACTTTTGCTTAAGCCGCCCTTTTGGGTGTTTGACTTAGCGGGTCTCTTTTTTTTTTCTTTGATCCTTTTTTTTTCCCGCTCAAGATAATGATTCTAAGCTTTTTTTTTTCACTTACCACTTTATTGGGACTTATCACCTTTCCAATGACTCAAATAGTCTTCCCTTTTTCATTATGCTCTTTCTCGGAGGTACAAATGTTCATATCCATTCCAACATGAGAATCAATGAGTGTACATTGTAAAACCTCCAGATTGTGAGAAAAAGTGAGAGAACGACTTCCGTAAATGAAGAGATTATCATGACAAATAGGAACATTTAAATCCAGAATGAAGAAATGAGTGAAGCACTGAATTGCAAATTTTATTCAAAGGATAAGATAGGGTCCATGCTTAAAAGATCAAATGGCTTTAAACTTCAGCCATTGGAGAAAACAAATGCCAATTCCAACAATGTCGAAACTCTGTTCCAGCATACACATCCAAATAAATTCCATTTACATTCAATCCTGGCTAAAAATCTTTTATCTCAAGCTATCTAGTAATCACAATAGAATTCTCATTCAAACAATAAAAGCAGCATTAATACCACTCAGCAACTCAATCCTTTAAATACATCATCCCGAAATTCCTAGGGAATCAATATTAGGGAAAAAAATAGACAACCATCACTAACATACTTTTAGAAGTACCTCTTGATCAGCGAATGAAGCTACTCATCCTAACCACAAGCAACTCATTAGAAATTAAGGGAAGGCGGCATTCTGATTAAGGAAGACCATACAAGACTAAAGAGAACATGCTTCATAAAGAAATTGACATAGCATACCCTCACCAAACAAGATGGATTAAAGACAGGAACATGTTGGACCATGTATAATTGATGAACCTTAGTCTAGCAGATGACATCTTAGATAACTCAAACTACTTTTGTATAACATTTCAAAGAATTACTCTACCAGAACCAAAGACACCACAGACTAGATAGCAAATCAACCATTAGCAATGATAAACCAAAATCCTGGGTCACCTTTGCTATGAGATCAATAACACTTCATAGCAATATGGCTAGCAACATGATTAACAAAACAGTCACACATTCTAAATTAGAACTCACCACACAGAGGAATGATTTAAACTGAGATAAACCCAAATTAGTGTCATTACCGTAGGCCAAGTGAAATTGCTCAATCCTATCTAAGCGAACCAATAAATCAACCTTCTATCTTCCATTGGAAGTCAGAATCTTAACCAATAGGAACCAAACAATGCTTCTTAGAAATAGCAACAGAATAAAACACCAATTAACAATTCCAGGAAATTTAGGACAACATCATGCCATCACAATAAGAACTAACACCAGTATTAATTTTCACAAATTACAGCTCATAAATCTATGTTTGAAACTGTGAATCAATTGCAAATCAACATAAAAATAAAGCCAGTATTAATCCTGAACCAACAGTGCACACGTTTAGAAAAGAAAAAAAAACAAACCCTTGTCTCAACAACAGTGTCCCCTTCGTGATCCAGAGAATTTCCCCAAATTCCTCTTTCAAAGCCCTCAGAAAGTCTCCCCTTGTCCATGAATTGCCCTAAAAAAAACCTCAGTAAGCTAACTCTTTTGAAATCACTCCCCCTAAAATGATCAAAAAAAACCTCAGTAAGCCACATGTCCTACATTACCAAGAATGAGATAAGGACCAAAATAGCGAGCATCAAGCTTATGCTTGGCTTGCAATGCTACTAAAAACTAGTGATAAAGTTGTAATTTTGAGGTAAATCCAATCACCGATCTCAAATTGGCAATCAGTCTAATTTTATCAACTAATGACTTCATTCTATCTTGCACTCGTTTCATATGAAATTTCAAATTTTTAATCATGGCTTCTCAATGATATAAGCTGCGGTCCACGGTATCGACATTATTTTCACCTGGCAGATATGGAAGGTGAAGAGGAGGAGGTTGCCTATAAATAACTTCATATGGCGTAACCTTAGTAGTGGTGTGATAGTTTGTGTTGTATCAGCACTCAGTCAGTGGTAACCATTGAGACCATGTAGAAGGAACCTCACCACACATACAGCGCAAGTAAGTTTCGAGGCACCTATTGACTACTTCAGACTGACCATCAGTCTGAGGATGGTAGGCCATGCAAAGGTGGAGTTTAACACCCCTGGCTACTGAATGAAGGCTGCCAAAAAACACTGATAAATATAAAGTCCTTTTCACTTGTGATAGATTGAGGATGACCATGAACCTTGTACACATTGTCCATAAATGATTGGGCAACTTGTAAAGCAGTGTAAGGATGAGACAGACTCATAAAATGAGCGGCTTTAGACAGCTTATCGACCACCACAAATATGGTTGATTTACCCTTGGAAAGAAGCAATCCATTAATGAAGTCCATTGTAATATAAGACCAAACTCTAATGGGAATTGGGAATGGCTGCATTAGCCTTGGAGAAGTAGCTATCTCATATTTACATCGTTGATAAGTGGGGCATTCTCGTATGAATTGGTGAATATCCCACATTATGCCTTTCCAATAAAAGAGATGCTTGACATGTTGAAGAGTAGCATCTCTATACGAATAACCCTCCACTACTGAAGAGTGTAACCATTCCAAAATTTACTTCCTTAAGGTTGGATTGTTGCCAATAACAAGATTATTTTTCCTTCATAGCATGTTATATATCCAAATATAATGCTTTAGAGTATGGCCAGGAGCTTGCAGCTGTTGTAACAATGCTTGAATATGTGAATCTTCTTCCCAACTCTTTTGTATGAGGGCCATTAAATTTGAATGGATAATGTGAAGAACCAAAAGAAGTAATTCAGGTTTAGGGACTCAAGACAAGGCATTAGCTACCAGATTTTCTTTCCCTTACTTATATTGTATCTCAAAGTTAAATTCCATTGGCTTTGAAATCCACCCTTGCTGAAACTAATTTGTAAGTATCTAATTAAGGAGATACTATAAACTTCTTTGATTAGTTCAAATGATAAAGTTTGTATTTAAGAGGTAGTGGCGCAATTTTTGAAGTGTAAAAACAACAACCATCAATTCTTTCTCATCAACAGAAAGAGTTTAATGCAGTGGCCCTAGAGCTTTGCTAATGAAGGCTATAAGATGCTGCTTCTACATTAGGACTGCTCCAATTCCATAGCTACGTGCATATGTTTCTATAATGAAAATTTTTGTAAAATTTGGAAGTGCCAGCATTGGTGAGGTAGTTAAAGCTGTCTTTAATGCTGCAAAAGCCAAAATAACTATTAAAATTGTCTTTCTTCAACAAATTAGTCAAGGGTCTTGCAATTATTCCGTAATTTTGGACAAATCTTTGATAATACCCTACCAAGCCTAAAAAACTTTTGAGTTGTTTAATGTTTGCAAGAGCTGGCCACTACTGGACAACTAATAGTTTAGAAGGATTAATTGAAACCCCTTTGTTGGATATATAATGGCCCAGGTGCTCCACTTGATTAATAGCAAAGTAACATTTACTTTTTTTGGCTAAGAGTTTATGGTCCCTCATCAAGCTAAAGACAGTTTGTAGATGGTTAGCATGCTCTTCAATGGACTGACTATATATTAGAATATCAACAAAGAAAACTAAGACAAATTTTCTAAGATGTGGACTAAAAATAGAGTTCATTAAGTGATAAAATGTGGTAAGGGCGTTGGTTAGCCTAAAGGGGATTACCAAATACTCATAGTGCCTTGAATATATCTTAAAGGCTATCTTATGAACATCATCAGCATTCATCCTCACTTGGTGATACCTTGCATTTAAGTTAATTTTAGAGAAAATTGAAGCTTAACCCAACTCATCTATTAAATCCTCCACCATAGGTAAAGGAAATTTATCTTTAATAATACTCTTATTGAGTTATCTGTAGTTTACGCATAATCTCCAAGTCCCATCCTTTTTGCCAACTAAGACCATAAGTGAAGCATAAGGACTTATGCTATGTTGAATAATTCCATTTTGTAACATCTTTGCCACCATCTTATCTATTACATCTTTTTGATAAGAAAGGTACCTATATGGCCTCTTATTTACTAGCTCAACTCCTTATATTAATGTAACATGATGGATATGACTATCTCTGAATGGAGGAAGGGATTTCGGCTTGTAAACAGATCTTGAAATTCATTAAGCAATGTTGTAATCAAAGGGTGCATTTCTCTATTTGCCATAATAGCATGTGCAGTCAATGCATTGATAGCAAGATCCTGGTTCAGCGTGTTAGTTTCACAAAGCTGAATCATAATTAAGTGTGCTTCTTGTACCATAATCTTATTCAACTATTGTGATATGATAATCTTTACCGCAGTAATGGGAGAACCCCTTAGCACGTGTCATTTTCCCCTACTATTGAATTCCATAGTCAACTTATCAAAATCCCACAAAATAGGTCCCAATGTGATTAGCCACTGAATGCCTAGCACTATATCACAACAAGAAAGGGGTATAACCATTATATCAGTATGGAACATAGTGTTTTGGATATGCCATTTAAAGCCTTTTACCATGGCAAAAATGCTCAATATACTACCTTCAGCCACAATTATTGATAGTAGTCCCAAGGGTTCCATCCTAAACCCCAACTTACAAGCTACCCTTTCATCTAGAAAGTCGTGGGTGCTCCCACTATCTATTAAGATATGCAAGGTTTTTTTTTTATAAACTCTAGTAACCTTAATGGTCTTATAACTAGCTATGCCAGTAGGGGTATTCACTGATTTTTTTAGTTGCTCTTCTTCATTATCATTGAGAACCTCCTCCAAAGTTCAGGGTCTAACTACTCTTCTTCCTCCTCATCCTTAAGCTTTATGAGAAGCAATTAAGCCATCTTATGTTTTAGCCAATGACTCGGAGTATAAGGTTCATCAAAGAAAAAAACATAAACCTTTGGCTCTTCTTTCACTAATCTCAGTAGCAGACAAGGATCTTGATCTAACTGCTCCACTAACATATGTGACATACTCATTAGGCCTAGGTAATAATGGAGCTCTATTTATTGGACCTTGAATTGTTCCTTGGCTCCTATTATTAGCTTTATAGTTATTCTGAGGGTTATTCCAGCTATTATAACCTCTAATTTGTGTCATACTGCTTTTGTTAGAACATTAGGAACATGAGTAGCTTCATACAAGTTTTCCAATGAAAAGGCCTGTCTCACTGTTTTTGGTTGAAACATTCTAACATGCATTTGTATATCAACTCTTAACCCAGTCAAAAAACAATTAATTAGGTACTCTTCAGGTAGATCTACCATAGTCAATATTGAATCAAAAGTGTCATGATATTCTTGCATAGATCCAGTTTGTTGCAACCTTTTTAATTCAGACATTGAATCATCATATGTATCACTAAATCTATCTGAAACTATTCTAACAAATTCACACCAGTTTGGTAAAGAAGCAGTTAAGAGGGATTTGGCAGAAGCATGGTACCACTATAATGCCTTCCTTTCCATATGAATTACTGCCAATCTCACCTTCACGTTTTTCGGTGTATTGTCCTTTGAGAAAAAAATTTCACATACAAACAACTATTCCTTCACTATATCACCATTGAATTTAGGAAAATCTATTCTAACTAATCTAGTAGCTCCAGAGTAATGATTATAAAAATGCGATGAACTACCATGATTACCTCCTTAGTGATGTTCAAATGACTTGGCTACAGATTTATCTACAGCCTGCTCCTTATCTTTTTTCTTCATAACATTACACAACATTTGCTTCAGAGTGTCATACATTTCATTCATCTTTCTAGTGAATACATCTGCCATTTTACCTTCCATCACCGATAATTTCTTGGTGAATGACTCCTCAATCTTGTGAATTGTTGCTTGTACCTGTGTCGATTCCGCCATTAAGTCTATAGGATTGTAGGCTCTGATACCAATTTTATACAAGTAATTGGAATTTTATTGAATCAAATCAAAGATTCGTTATAGAGGAATGAAATTTTAGAGAATCACTAAGAAACTGAGGAATCCAAGAATCACAGAGAGTTGAGACAAGAAAGAGTTTCGAGATACAAGAAAAAATCTAGAGGAAGAAGAAGGTTTACACCTCCAAAAGCATGACTTATTCCTAGAACAATACAATTGATATATTTCCTAATCACTAAGCCTCGACCTATAGAATGGAAAGATCAAGATACTGCAGTTGGTCAATCAGTCATAATGTTGCCACGTTGCTAGCCATACGATGTCGCTTCACTCATTGACTTTACTTAATACAACTCAGCTATCCACTTCATAGTGAATTCTCATTTAATCTGCCTTATTGATTGTTAGTTATTGTTATTTCCATTTAATCTGCCTTAGTGACCATTATTTCCTTTTGGATGATATCAAGATGATATCGCCGAGTAAAGGTGGTTGGCACTTGGTATGGTTATTGCATTTCTCTAAATTGTTTTGCTGCATTGGAAGTCAACATTAAGAGGAAATCCATTCTGGTCCTGCTATAATGCTTTTCTACCCACCATTTTTAAGTTCACACAAAGAGGAGAATCCTAGGCTGTCATTATTTGAAAAATGATATTTAGAGTCTGCCTTTGTTAATGAGGTGGATAATCAAGGATATGCGGTGGTGGTGAAGCTAAACAAGTGGAAGGAGAAGGAGAGAGAAAGAGGAAGAAGAAAAGAGAGAAGAAATTAAAATGTTGAAATTAATTTTTTATATATTTTAAAATGGAAAAAGTATTTTTTATTTGTGTGTATAAGTGTTGTGTACCTGATCAACTAGATAGAAGACCTTATTATGAGATTTTAAAAAGTTTAAGGATCTTATTTTTGAATTTAAAGTTAGTAGTAGTTGTTTGTAAAATGGTCAAAGTTGTCCTTGTATTTTTTCTTGTTACGTCCCAAATCTGGACACGTGACTGGCGTAGGAATGCTATCATATATGTAACATCCTACAAACCTGAACCATTAACTATACATGACCATGAAAAATACCCCAATTAATATGCATACACACACATTCCCCAATTGGGGAGATTTTACAAAAATATTTAGATAGAGTCTCCCTTGAATATATAACATTCTTGAACACAACAATGGTGTGCAAAGTGGACAAGCCCTCCATGCAACACAATTTGGCCTCTATGGCCTAAACATTAATGAAAGCAAGTCATATACACAACTACACATTATGCATATGCATTACGTCATTAATCCAACCCAATATGCATTTCCTAATCCAACTATCCATGACATCAAGTATTGCTCCATTCATCTTCTGGGAAGTTTCAAATAACCTAGTGGGAGAAAAAAAGGGGAGGGGGGTGAGTCATATGGACCCAGTGAATGAAATCCTCTACTTATCCTATACATAGAAACCACATGGTCGTAACATAAATATAGAACTTAATAAGGGAATTAGGATAAGAAAAGTAATTTTAGGATTTGGATTCTTAATAGAGGAACATATCATAATTTGAAACCAACATTTTTTCATAAGGAGATAATTTTGAATGCTGTAACAAAAATTCTTTAAGTAAACGATCATCTCAGCCTTTGAATTGTCTTAAATCGTATATATGTATAGTAAAAAGGAAGTTCTATAAATGAATTATACAAGGTATAATGAGGAAATGGATCTAATAGTCCTTCTCATAGACAATTCTTTCTCATAAAACAATGTATCAAATACATACAATAATTTCACGATTGAAATAAATCACATGCCAATTCCAATGGCATACCTTATACCTCCCACAAATAGTCCATGGACTAACCAATGCTAGGTGCACCTACGGTTACCCTATAGAAGTGCCAAAGAATCCATTAAAAACTTCACTTATCACTAAACTTATATTGCCATGCCTTCATAAATAATTTAAGTATAGAATATTACAAATTTACAATACTTTTTCTATAAAGAAAACATCATAAGAACCTTTATTTCAATCACATAATTAAACATTCATAAATTAACATAATTGGAGTTTATTCCCAATAATTCTAAAATCACTTTGCATGGCAATAATTTCATAAAAATAAGATTTTGACATAAAAGGGTAAATAATATAACTTCAAGACTAATAAATAACATAATTAAAATTTTCTTTTAATTTAAAAGAATAATTAATAAAATTTTAAGACTATCATAAAAATAATTTCATATGGTTCTATATATATAGTCAAAGTAAAAACTTCAACTCATCAAGAGTTACACGCTCCACTAGTCCAAGTTATCCCCAACTCTTGGTAATCCCCTTAAGACCAAATTTAAATGTAATACTTAAGATTTCCTCCTCTTATTGCTATCATTACAAAGTCATGAAATTTAAGGATAATATTAAAACTTGAAAATTCAATCATTAAATAAATTTCAAGGAGTTTCCATTTTCCACGAATTACTGGCAATCAATTACCATAATTTAAGGTTAGAAAAATTTACCTAATGGTTCATCTAAAGCTCTAAATATAGAGCTTCAATGGCTGAAGATAAGACAACAACACATCACCCTCCTTCAAATGATGTATTTCTATGAATTGAAGAAGAAAAACAACCACTTCGTTTATAGATATGGTTTTTGCTGGCTAGAACGACCAAGAAGGAGAGAAATAAATCAAGATGAGTACTGAAATTTGCCCATAACAAAACAACGGAAAAGAAGAATGACGAATGCACTAGAAAAACTGCAGAACCTACAGTAACCTGAGAGCAACTTGGAGGATACGAACACTTTGGAAATTACTCGACCAAAAAAAAAAAAAGACTAAGTGGTAGATCAGTAGTTAAAATGACTAGTGACAAAGGGTCCATCATAGATCATTCTAGAGAGGGCCACGTTATGCTACTAAGAAAATATCTAAGATTGGCTTACGGCAATGGCAAAAATAAATACCTAATATGATTGCCAAAATTGAACCCTTATTCCTCATATAGTAATATACAACCCAATACTATTTAAACTATAATCTATTTATTATGTTATGTGTCATGCATTTAATCCTTGCAAAAATATCTGGGCCTTTCTTTTCTGTAAATAGCTAATCGAAAGCTCACTAGAAGGGCAACGAAAATTCTAGAGCTTGCATTTCTTCCGATCTTTGTTGCCATCGACTTATTTCTTTTGAATAGAATCTAAGAGGAAGCAATGATTTACTTGATCTCTTATAACACAATATTTAAGCTTTAAAATATTTTCTTTTCCTACTACAAATTGAACTTAAAAGACTCCTTAAACCACAACTCCTTACGACAAATTCCTTATGAATATTTATAAATAAATGAATTTCCTACAATATGATATGATGTCAAGGACTAAGAGATAATGTACATCCATATTTCCAAAAAAATTGACCTTATAATCAGTGGAGAAAAGTAGATTACACGGTGTACTAACCATCAATTTGTAAAATTTGTGGAAGAACTATTTTGTAAGACCATCAAATTAACTATTGAATTATGCCAAATTGGTATTAGTTATGAACAAAATATTTCTATGAAAAAAGAATATATTTTACTGACTATCAAATATATTAGAAATTAGTTAAAAATAATTTTTTGAAGTCCTCAATTCTCTAAAAATTGAAATTTTCTATTATCAAATAAATCTTAAATTTTTATTAAAATAATTGATTTACTGAATTATAAAATAAAAAGTAAAATATATTTAAAAACGAAAAAGTGCATGAGTTCTTGAAAACTCAAACTCAGTGTAGATTCTTAACTTTTTCGCTGAAGACTTTACTAAAGCACTTTAGATTTAAACTAGTTGGCCAACCTCAAAAATTATATATTTTTTATTAATTTAATTTTAAGAAATTATTTATTAGTGCGAAATAATATATTGACTATTTTTTATCTAAATAATTATTCTTATAAAATAAACAAATAAACAACACTTTGACACAATAGAAGAATTTAATGCCTCAATGAATAATTTCTTTTAAGTTTCCTTTGGTTCTAATTTTAAAAAATAATAGAATTATTTAATATTTTAAAATATAAAATATTATCATATATACGTAATATATGAGTAACCATAAATTAAAATCATTATTTAAGAAATAATAAATATTTAAAAAGAATTAATATATTAATGAGAAAACTCTAATGAATTACCTTATTCTTATTCGGTCCCCCAGATAATATATGAACCAATCAAAATAATCAAAACACTAGTTAATCATTAAGGGCCTATTTGGATATTTTTTAAAAATAGTGACTTTTATAAAATGAGAAGTTGATTCTTAAAAAAAAATGTATTTTAATAGAATGAGAAGTTGTTTAGCGTTGCAGTAAATGATAATGACTTTTTAATCAGAAAATGTATTTGGTTGTAAAATTGTAAAAGGATTTTTGGTTGATAAAATTATTAAAAATAGTATGTACAAGAAATTTAAAATAAATAATTTTTAATGGATCAAAATTATATATTTAATTTAAAAATAATAAAATAAATATATACATAATTAAAAATAACAAAATTTAAAATAAAATAGTAATTATATAAAAATAATTATAATAAAAAACAAGAAATAATATAATTACATTAAAAAATATTTAATTAAATTTAAATTTTATAATTATGATAAAATTTAATTATAATATTATAATAAAAAAATATAACTATGATAAACAGAAAGGTAAAATTATCAAAAAAATTAATTTAATTTAAAATTATAAAAAAAATCTAATTTAATTTAAAATTATAAAAAAAATCTAATTCTCTTAAAAAGATTATAAAATAAAAATTTTACTTTAATTATAATTTTTTTTTTTAAATACAAACAATTCAAAACATTACAAAAGCAATTAGATCTCCTATGACAAAAACATGCAAACACCCTGTCTCACCCGGTCACCTATAGAACACAAGCCCCAATGGCAAACCAATTGTCCCAAGTTTCAATTAGAAGACCATCGGTCCACCAGTGATTAAAAGCTATTTGCTCACTGTTTCTTTTCCCTTTTCCAGCCGTTGTTTGGGGGGATTTGGATTCGAATTTGAATTCAGGCTTTTTTGAACTTAATTTTTTTTTATATTTTCATTAATTTAATACTTGTAAACTACATATATTTTGATAAATAAATTTTAATTATTTAAAATTAAATGAATAATTAAAATTAAAAAAATTCAAATATTTTTTTATAGGGGAGGGATGAGCGAGATCCTGTTTGGGAGTCTCAATCAA
The DNA here is from genome assembly GCA_034509205.1 of Ceratonia siliqua. Taxonomy (NCBI): domain Eukaryota; kingdom Viridiplantae; phylum Streptophyta; class Magnoliopsida; order Fabales; family Fabaceae; genus Ceratonia; species Ceratonia siliqua. The sequence goes on from JASKGM010046760.1 coordinate 17,275, forward strand.
ATCGTAGTAGTATTTGGTAAAGAAAACCAGATTGTCGACCGCCGGTAGTAATAGACCCCTTTTCTTTACTTGTCTTCCCATGATTGTGATCCGGTGGCATATTCCACGCGCTGTTTAGGTGTGAATTTCCAAAAGATGACACGTGGTGACGGGCCCACAATGACAGCAGGCTCAGCTACAGTGGCGCTCCGTTTCTATTCATTTAGAACTACGAGTCTCAGCAGCACGCTCTGCACGCAACAGTTTTTTCCATACGCTCGACTCACTTTGTCCTTACGACAAGTTCATCGGCGATCTTGCTCTCGTTTTATCTGGCTTGCTCTGCTCTGTCTGTGCTTGTGCTGTATCTTTCTTTCTTTCTTCTTCGACGATTTTGGTTATTTCAGTTCAGTGTTGGTGTTGATCGAAAATGCACTCCAGCCCCTTGCTTCTCGAGGAACCTATTAGGATGTCATCCATCCTCGAGCCATCCAAGCCTGTGAGCATTTTCCTCTCTCTCTCTCTCTCTCTCTCTCTCTCTCTCTCTCTATTTTTGTTTTCATTTTGATTTTTTTTAACGTAATGTGAACTATATTGTTTCTGCTAGTCTCGGCTTAAGTACTGCGATTACGAGAAGGTAATAATATTATGGTAAACCCACTTGTAGTTTTGTCATTTGGTCTTTTTAAATGGGTGTAGCCTCATATACTGCTCTTGCTTTTGATTGCTAAGAAATTTAGAAAATCAAGATGGAGAAAGAAAAACTGTATAATATTTGATGCAAATAGTGATTTAATCAATATTAGACTGTTTACTCTCATTGTGATATTCTAGCCAAATTGGGATAGCTAATGTGTTTTGAAATTGAAGCAGCACTTTCTTTTGGAAATGTTATTAATATCCGTTTTCCATTGCAACTGTGTGTGGTAGTTCTCAAGGTTTTGGGAAGATGGTGTCTTCTTCTTCTTCTTGGATAGCAGTTTGTGGCCTTCTGGGTTCCTAGTGTTTTCGATTAATAGTTTACTAATATTTCATTAATTTCTCTTGGTAAACAACTTTCAGAACAACCGAACGTAGCCTAACAACTTTGTGTACATTAGTTGTGCATATTTCCTAGAGAATCTTTGGTCCGTATTCATTGAGAATTTACAGTTTGTAAAATTGGATTAAGATTGAAGTACTTCAAATTGCAGAATTTCTTTCCAGCTATGACAAAGATTATTGGAACTCTTGGTCAAAAGTCACGAGCAGTTGATACAATAGCGCATTGCCTTGATACTGGAATGTCTGGTATTGTCCCATTGCAATCTTTGATTGTGAGTCATATTAGTTTAAAAAATTGATTGTAGATGTTTTCCATCACATTGACCACACTATTTCTCCTCTTTTAGCCAAGAACAATAAGTGGGGGAACTGTTTGCTTATTTTGTTTCTCTTGTTGCTAGCTTGCTTTTGAAAGCAGTGCCCAAAAATGTTTAATTAAGGGGAAAATTATACCAGCAAGCTGTTGTCTTCTGGAGTGTCATATTTTTTCTTGCTTTTGAGGAAGTATCATGAATTAAACAATTTGTATATTGTTGTTCTTCCTTTTATATTTCAGAGTGGCATTATTTTGTCTACAGCCGGTGTCTGGGTCATCTAATCATCATCTTAGTCTGTTTTTCTTACCACCTACTAGTCGGTGGCCTTATTTTGTCTACAGTCAGTGCCTAGTTTATCTATTCATCATCTTAGTCTTATTTTCTTACCATGTACTAGTGGCAAGGTTTGATTTCTCATGGGGTGATCCGGAATACCACCAAGAGACATTGGAAAATTTAAAGGCTGCTATCAAGAGTACCAAGAAACTCTGTGCGGTAAACATGCCATACATTTGCTATGATATTATTCATTTGCTTTTGACTTTGACCAAACTTAGCTTAGCATTATACTGGAGTTAGATGCATGCATGATTGATCATCTGAAGCTAACCAGTGTCTGTCAAAACGCATACTCTTGTTGTTCAGTTTCATGAGGTATTTTTATTCCATCTATAGCTTAAAATTTCTATTCAAGTTTCTCTCCTCTCTTTTCTGTTTTTTCTTCTTATACAATATGTTACTAAGTCTTTTCTATACCAATTTTTTTATAATCTTAGGATTGACCACTTTCATTAAATATTTAAAGCATAAAGGGCTTCCAGTGTACTATAACATTCCCTTGAAAGAATATTAGGGTTGCACGACATGAGGCTGTACTTCTTCATTTTACCCTCCATTATCTTACATAATCCTTAATCTTACTATCCCTTGTATAAACACTATTGGGCTGTTAATGTTCATATAATCATATTGGCTACTAAACACTTATGCTAGGCCTGAGCTATTATCTTGTACTGCTTAAATCTGACTTTTGTCCTATTCAATCTCAAGCCTTGAGATTCATTCACATATGACATATCTTTGACATTTCAATTTTAAAATGAATCCGCAATTTCTGGTCTTATTAAATAGCTGAACATCACTTAAATGTAGTACCAAGTAATATCATAAATGAGCTCATCCATCACTAATGCAACAGGTATTTAAGGCTATCCCGTGGTGGAAGACTATGTAGTAGACAAGATTCCCTTGCTAGTTCTTTGACCAATTACTGATCCATCATAATATATAGGGTAATGGGGCGGTAAGGGAACTTAGAATTTTTAAAAAAAAGTTTTGTTTTTTGTTTTATTTTTTTAATAATGATAAACTAATTATAAATTTAAAAAAATTCAAAAAATAAAAACAATAAAAAAATTCAAAAAGAATCATACATTTAAAAAAAGAAAAAAATTTGAAGAAAAAGAAAAATTTTCAAAAAAATATAAAAACATGTTAAAAAATTTCAAAAAAAATACTACAAATAAAAAACAAATAAATATTATAAACAAAAAAATTAACCAAAAAAAAAAAGAAAAAGAAAAGATGAAAAAAAAAAAAAACTAATTAGTGGGGATGGTAGTTTAGGCCCCCCCTAATATATATGTTTAATCATATTACTGTAATAAGTAAAAATTCTTTCTTTCCTTAAAACCTATTGTGTTAGCTCTCTATGATCTTCATCATATCCTTTTTCCCAAGGTTGTCAATTCACTTGTTTTATTTTATTTTTATTTGTAGTAATATATTTAACTTTGACCTAATTTAGTCTCTTTGAAGTACTTCTTATACAATTTTTTAATTAAAAAAAGGAGTAGTGAGTTAATTAATAATTTTTAACTTTCTACTATTTCTTTTTATTGCATTTAAAAAGAAATTTTTTTTATATATATAAGATATGGGTAGATACACATTAGTTATCTTTTGCCCAAAAAAAAAAATTTCTTATATGCATGGGGTATGGGGTGGTTATTGTTAGACCAAGACGACAAAAGCATTCAAAGCAGCATATAGTAGTATAAATATAAGAATTAAGTCATAACTAAGCAAAATAGACAATGGTTTCAATCTTATAGATGTAAAATAACTTACTGTATTATATGAATAATACTTAAAATCTTGAAAATCAATGATTCAATCAGTGTGAAAAAACCTATTAAAAAATTCTGAAGTATTCAAATTTAACTTAACAAAACTTGAACAAAATCAGAAAAGAAGAACCATTTTGATTTCTTTTCCTCCATGTTCCCAAAAAATGACCCAAAGTGCATTCCCCCCCCCCCCTCCCCCCAAAAAAAAAGAAATTAAAAGCATTAATGCACTAATCAAAAGCGTGATTTTAGCAATTTCTATGATTTGAAGCACCATTTCGAGCGCTTCCACAA
>JASKGM010046771.1:0-15672 GCA_034509205.1 Ceratonia siliqua
AATTATTATAGTTTAGGGTGCAATGTGCTACAATTAATAGATTAGGGAGGAGATTGCAATATCAACTAAAGATTAGGATAGAAAAGTGCAAAATCCCCATAAATTTAAATTAGTATCTGACTTTTGTTGATGATTTTGATTTGTTATAATCCTTGCATTAAATTATCATCCTTTTTTTTTTTCCCTTTGCTTTCTTATTAATTCTAGAGACATTTATTCTAGAGATTATATGAATAAAAGGCCTGATAAAATGAAATTTGAACGTCATTTTATTTCTAATCTAGTCCACAAGTATTGACAACAAAACGATGAAAAAATTAAAGTTCTCCAAATTACTCAATGAATTTTCAATACTTTTGCACAGTATTTATTAGGAGGATTGGAGACATGTGTGTGTATGTGTGTGTGTGTATATAATGGGAAGAAAACGTTTCAAAGTCCAAAGATAAACCAATTACTCAGCCGCTAATTATTTTCTTTCCTAACCATTAAATATGAAGATCAATGATTAACTGTGCATTAATTTGGCATCCTTTTCATTATGTTTTGGTGGAAGATTTTGAATTTTCAGTTTTAGTGCAATTGACCCTAATATAGAAGAAACTTTTAAGATATTAAGGGTCCATTTAATTTGTTTCAACAGAAAACAACTACTTTAAAATATAATTTTCATTTTTCACTATTTATTAATTGAAAAATAATTTTTATTAAGGATCCTTTGTACAAAAAAAATATAACTATTTTGGAAAACATTTTTTCATTTTTGGTTGTTTTTTTTTTGGAAAATATTTTTTATTAAAAAGTTGTTATTATAATAATATTAAATATATATTTATTCTTAAATAATAATGAATTAAAATTTTAAGTATGTGATTTAAATTTTATAATTATTATGTAACAAGAAAATTTTGATAAAATTATTTTTTATTACTTATTGACTATTATATTTTAGAATAGTCTCCCACAAGATTTTATTTTATTTTTTGGTATCATTATGATTTAGAAGACACCATTCTAAAATTATTTTAGTCATTAGAGAATAAAGTCAATTTCATAAAAAAAGTTATTATAAAATATAGTATCTATAGAAGAACGAATTATTCTACCTATTTTCCATCTTACAATAATAATTGAAATGTAGTTTAGGCATAATAATGTATTTTAAAATGCTACCTCATGAGATTTATTTTCTTTTTTTATTCTTCAAATCATTTTAGAATGATATCACAAAATGATATTAAAGAGAAAAAAAGTTTGAGACACCGTTTTAAAATACAGTGTTTAGAGATACAATAATAATATTTGCTTTCTATTTTTATTATTAATTAAGTTAGTAATTAACATGAGAATATTATATGATTAATTTTGAATGTGTTTTAATTTATTATGTGATTAATTTTAGGAAATTTTTTCCTTTTTTAACTTAATTTTTAATTGCCATTGCAATCTCTTTTATAATCTATTAATTGTAGCACATTGCACCCTAAACTATCACAATTTAGTTCAATTATCCCCTAATACTTTTAGCATTGAATTTTAAATACTAAAAAAATTTTCTATGATGCACCAAATAAAAAAAAAATGCTTTACTCCATTTTGACTGACCAGAAAATTAATTCATTTTCCAAAAAACTATTTTTCATAAAACACATTTTCCCCCAAAAAAATAAAAGCAATTTTCACGAAACAAAAGGGCCTAAGGCATCTTTGATCTGTCTCATTGTGGCTGGTTTTAAAAATGAAAGAGAAAACAAATATAGCTCTGCAAATTTTATATGCAAAACTGTTAAGAGATTTTTCCAATCCATAATAGCTCTCTTAAAGTAAAATATACTTAACACGGTTCTAAAATGCTTATATCTTCTCAATGACTTGTTACTCTAGTGATATTGCTTTTAATTGTTAAATATTATAGGCAGGGGTAGTGTAATGGTCGGGGCTGAAGGGGATCAAAGGATAAATTTTTTTTTAAATAATATAATATTTTTTATATTAAAATAAAATAAAATTTAGTTCCCCAATAAAAAATGTCTAGGTCCACAATTAATTGAATAATAATATTTATATACTATTTTTATATCTTTTTTTATATATATTATTTTATTATTATTTATTGCTTACCTTCATGATTATTTTATAATATATCAATAATTAAAAGTTATGTGTGACAATGGTATAAGAAAAAATTATATATAAATACTATTACTCTCTTGATTATACGCTTGATATTAGGAGTTTGATCTATTACCAGTGCATCGCACTCTATAATGAAAGAATGCATATATCTTAAACTAATAATATTAGTAAACAATAATTTAATTTTTCTCTTAAGATATAAATTTAAAACCATGATTGACAAGAGTCTTCTAAGTGGGGTCACAATTTGACACAGTTGGTAGTATCTGAACAAACAATTGATAGGAGTCTGTCATGTTTGGATTTTTTTAAAAAAAAATTTTATAAAATAAAAAGTTGATTTTGAAAAATAATGTATTTTAACATAATAAGAAGCTGTTTTGCGTTTGTATGCAGTAAATAAGAATAACTTTTGAATGAGAAAATGTGTCATGTTATAAAATTATAAAATGACTTTTGATTAATAAAATTACTGAAAATGACATGCGTAAAAAATTTAAAAAATAATTTTCAGAAGGTCAATATTTTTTAAAAATAATAGAATATATAAATGACTAAAAATAAAAAATTTTAAAAAAATAATCATAATCAAAAGCAAGTAATTCAAAGAAATAATATAATTATATTAAAAAATATTTTATTAAAAAAATATGATGAGAAGCAAAATAAATTTCAACTGAATGAGCATCGTCACAAGGGGTTGAAGATTAAAATAAGGGAATAAAATAATATCTCCTCATACAATGAAAAGTTTACATTTTACAAGAAAATCTCATTCTCAACCAACTTCCCATTTTAAAAAAAAAGAACAAAATCAGAATGCATTCTCTCATAAGATACCAACAGGACATAAGTGGCCGCACAATTTGAGGTGTCCAAAACTGATTTCATTGATTGACCCAAATTAATCCAAATCAACTCCATAAAATTAAGATTTCTAATTAAATGTATTGGATGAGATTTTTCTTTTTCTGAAAATAAAAGGTTTTATTTGTTTATCAATTCTCCCTTTTAAGAAATATATAACAATTGGACCTATCAATTTATTTTAATTATATATATATAATATTTTATAATATGGCCTTTATTAAATTAGTGGGTAAGCCATTAAATATAGTCTAGTATTGAGGGATGTAAATAGTTTACAACAAATTTTAAATTCAATCTTCTGTACCACCATTGGTACCAAAAGATTTGTGCGTCAGTGCAAGTTGCATGTGGATTGGAAGGAATAGTAATTGGCTAAGATTTTAAGCTCCATATTTTTTTAACGAAAACTAGAAAAGTATAGTTTTGTAACCCAAAAAAAAAAAAATGTATGTGCGACTCTTTAAATAGGTTCATTTTTTTGTACAAAATAGTTCACCAAGTGGTTTGGATGCACATAATTTGCAGCTCTGTATACAAAAACACACGAGCGAGCCGAATCTAACAAGGTCATAACATAAACAAAAAAATAACCACATAATCAACATCTTTTTGAAGTGTGAAAAATATGCTGGTCTAAATGAAATTATAATGAATCTTCAAAATGGAGATAAATAATACCCCATTGGCTAAATTCTCAATCCCTCATCTCCGAGCAATTCTGTGCCCTGCTCCCAGTAACAACGTTTTCCCTATTGCGCCACCGTGAATACCCAAAACCAGAGCAACAGTCCCACCTATAGCCATCCACTTCCAGTCGATGCCATGATCCTTTTGTCTGGTATTCCTGATGGCCTGACCTTTCACTTCTTGACAATTTGCAGACTCTACAGCATCTAAGTTTCTGTCAGAAGAAATCTTTGTCGTGATCCTTGCCATCTGTGCACTCTTGGACAAAGATGCCTCTGTTTTCCTAGCATTCTGGTAAGCTCTCATTCCAGAGTGCAATTTCTTGACAGCCCCCCACATCCCATGGCGGACTCCCAACTTTGCAACGTCTTTAGGAATCCCCATGTCTTCATAATGTAAAAGGGTAACCTCACATGCAGACAACTGACCATCTCCTTTGCGAGATTCCACTGTATCAAGAATCCAAATTCAGCATATGAAACTTCACTATTGAATAGTTTACTAATAAAAAGCAAATAACAAAAGCAATAACCACAACCACCACCATGGTTGTCGACAAATCATACCAGGCTTGATAACCCAACTAGAAAAATAGGGCTCTACACGTCTGGGCTTGTCATTTTTGGGCAAACTTGGATATGGCACTCCCTACAACATTCACACCAATATAGTAAGAAACTTTGTGCTTATGCAGGAGAATCTTTATGCATTTACGTTGTTTAATCTATTGCTATCAAGATGATACCATTTAAGCATATAAAGTAAAATCATGTTAAATGAGTTACTAAAAGAAATATGAGAAATGGACCACATAGGAAGTTACAAATTATGTTTACTAATCCTAATGATGAGCTAGGTAAACTTAGCAATTGATGCAGTACAAGATTAGAATAGGGATAAAGTTTTAAAGTAAAGGCAACAGAACAATATCTTTCTGTCTAGTCATGTACTCCTACAATCCCCAGGCCAATACTTGTAACATGTAATGTAGTTTCATGCATTTCTTAAGTTCTTAAGTCAGAAAGATTGCAAGATGCCATGAAATACTAAACCCATACAGACTTGATAATACTCGATAATACAAAAAACAAGATATGTAGCAAGAAACTTTGTACTTATGCAGGAGAATCTTTATGCATTTATGTTTTTATGTTTAATCTATCGCTATCACAGAAGTGTATACCATATAAGCATAGAAAGTAAAATCATGTTAAATAAGTCACTAAAAGAAATATGAGAAATGGACCACATAGGAAGTTACAAATTATGATAACTAATCCCTATGAGCGAACTAGGAAGCTTGGCGATTGATGCAGTACAAGATTAGAATAGGGATAAAGTTAAGTAAAGGCAACAAAACAGCATCCTTCTGTCTAGTCATGTACACCTCCAGTCCCCAGGCCTATACCTGTAACATGTAATGTAGTTTCATGCATTTCTTAACTTCTTAAGTCATAGAAAGATTGTAAGATGCCATTTAAATACTAAAGCCGTACAGACTTGATAATACTCGATAATACAAAAAACGAGAAGATATGTAGCAAGAACCAAGAAATATTAAATACTAAAGCCATGCATCAGAGGTACACATGTATTCTGTTAATTCTCCAAACACAGGACGCCTATGTAATAACTAGTTCAAAAAATAGATGAGCCCTAGTGACATAACTTACTTACAAACCAGACAATAGTTTCTTATAAAAGAACTGCTTTCAACTCAAATGACATGAAATTTTCTCTGCTAAAACTGACTTGGTAAACGTCAGTTTCCTTTTTCTCATACCAACTAACACATACACATGCCTGTAGAGTCTAAAATTCGTGACCTTCTTCTCCATTTTTTTCCTCAAGTCAACCCGAAAATCATAGTCAACATATCAACATAAAAAAGAAATTATAAATTCTCTCCTGTTCTTTTTTTTTTTCTTTTTGTGGGGGAGATGGGAAGCAATTCTACATAGGTTTGGATCCTCTCATGTGACATGACAGTCATGTTAGGAGAAATACATTATCTTGTCTTTTTCTAATCAAAATTGAAGTATATTGTTCTCTGTCTTTCTCTCTCCTAACATGATTGTCATGTTACATAATTGGATCCAAACCTGCTCTATACTTACTCCTATCCTTCATGTCATACAATTCATGCTGCACTGTCCCATTATTCTTAGTAAGACATACCTCCCACTGTTTGCGTCTTCAAATAAATAGAATTTTTTCAATAGTGATAAAAGATAGATGAGCAAAGGCTTGTTATAGTGACAGGAAAAGTGACATGTCAAGAGAAAGGACCATAAAGATGGAGTAAATGATGTGATTACTAGTACCTTTGTCACACAATAGTATGTATTTCCAGCCTCCCATATTCTTCGAGCAATTATATATTCTCGGTCACTGCAGAAAAAGGGAAACTGCAAATAGAAAGAACATATTAGGTATCCGTGATAGCATTGAACAGTTACATAAACAAGTCTCTTAGACCTTTAGTCCACATACCTTTTTTATCCAGTGAGAAACCATTGTCCCCGAATGAGGGCATTCCTCCAACAGTTTGCAGTATGCTAGCATAGGATCCCATTTAGGACGAAATTCATCATCCCAGAAGAAATCTCTTACCAAATCTGGAGTTGCATCTTCAAAGACTGTTTTACTACGGTAAACTGTAGGACCTGTCTGATAACAAATTCAACATCAGATGCTGAAATATTTCTATCAAGAACTATTAAAAATATATCAATATATTAAAAATCTTCTAAAGTGGCTTTGATCAAGAAACAAATATTAATCAGCAATAAACTCAGCATTATAAATCCACTTTTCAACTAGGAGAAAAAGTGCCTGTGATGGAAAGGCTATTCAAGATAAAACTTGAAAGTTGAAACTCCGAACCTACCTCAGGCTCATGACGCCAAGCCTTGTATGACATACTCGGCGTTGACCTCTCCATCATACTTTGCCAGTCCATTACTCCATCCTTCCCATCAAGAAGATGAAAGAAATGTTCCAAATCATTCTGTGTAACAGTATCCTGCTCTTTCACCTCAGCTTTAACACTCGACCTAATGCATGTCCAATAACCCAGTTGTAGCATGAATAAAACACTTCTTTCTTTCTCTAGTAATACAATAAAAATATATAAGCAGGCTAATTTGTAACTAGCAATAAGCAACTACAAAGGTATGATAATTGATAAACAACTAAATATGAATAGAGATATGACAGTCATATAGATAATGATCAGTAACAAAGAAGCAAATCCAACAACCTAATACCAGGAAAGATGAGAAGAAAAGCTTAATCACAGAATCATCATAGGAGTAAAATGTTTGGGTGCAGAATCACTATAAATTACAAATTATCGACGCTATACCCAATGTTTTAACATCTGGATAAATTATATATCATAGGCGAATAAAAGAAATTACAAAAGCAAGAGAAAGGCTCCTAATTTATAATTCCAACTGCGGGAATGTTGCCCACTAAAATAACTAACCAAACCCAAGTAAATTTTACGCACCTGCTCATAATTTTATACCCATTTAAAATTATATCCTAAAATATCCTATTACCAATAGCAAAAACGACTATAGAAAAATAATTAATATGTCTAGCACATAAATTAGTTAAATATTAAAATATAATGTATAAAAAAGAAGTTAAGATTCATGTGAAGAACGTGTTCTTCATCTTACAATCTTAACAGCAGTATTCTATAGCAACTACTATATCAAAATTAATTTTTTCATGAATATAAAGTTTCGAGTAATGTTATTCATATTTTACATACATTTTGTATATTATTATGTATTGGTACTTCGTGGTTCAGTTTGATAAAAAAAGGTAGAACTTTTCATCCAAAAGACTGATTTAACTTAGCTGAAGAACCCCCTTTATAACCAACTCACCCTTCAACAACTTGTGCAAAAAATAGCAATCACAGTTTCAAGGAAAAAGAAGGGAATTCATTAAGCAAGACACTGAACTTATCCGCAAATGCCAGTATCTCACAGAATATGTGTATCTTATGTATATTTTTCCATATAAGCCCAAACTTATATTTCATTAACTGATATAATAAAACAATTTGAACATAGCTTGGTCTACGTCATGGTGTGCTCCTCAGTATCCAGATTGTAATAAACAGCGATGCTGTGCCAATTACAGTATTAGCTAAGCCAGCCTCATTATGATCCATCGTTGTCGAATTTAATAGCATTAGTTCATAACAAAAAGGAATGATTTTGACGAGCTAGAGAAAAAAAAAAAACAGAACTTGATCGTAGTACCCAGTAATTCTTACAGATGACTCAATTAAACAGTATTCAAGCCAAGAAGAAGAAGAAGAAGAAAAGTATTTACACAGTAAAACAAGTAAAAAATTTAGCACCTACCCAGCAGCCTTGCTGCTTCCCTCCCCCAACTTGGATATTGCTGTAGCCACATTCTCCGATTGCGACGGTGACACAGCTTGCCCTTTGCCCTTCCCTTTAAAATTCGACCAAATTGTGCGGCAAATGGAGAACGCAGACAGCGCCGTGAAGGCCAAACAGAGCCGCCTAGCGCCGAAACCCGGTGGAGCTGTCCAGAGGAACCGAAACTTACTACGAAGGCCAAGGAACACGATGCCAGTCCATCGGGGCCGCCAGGACCAGCCGATCACCAAGCCGATCATCACAGCGAGCCAAATCGGGACTGTGCATAGCAAAATGTCCAGGAGTGTCTCGGTTATCGAGGGTTTCCTCAAGAATTCCACAAGATCAAAGAAAGGCTCCTCCATTTCTCCGGGTCGGGAAATTTTCCTGAGAAAATCACCAGGAAAATCAGCCAAGAAAATGAAAGACCGCTCTCTTGATCCCCTCTCTCGATGAGAGAACCATCAAGTTCTGCCCCTTCAACAAAGACGACGACACCAAGGGAAGAATTTCTAGTGAGAGAAGGAAGGGAGTTTTAGGGGGAGAAAGTGGAGGTTAGCGGTTGTTTTGGACAGGACGGTGAGATGACGTGGCCGAATATCTGTCTTTGATGGGTTCATATTTTTTATTGATAGGTACAGGAAGCGCGATCTTCGGCCACGCGTTCGGCAAAGGACGTCGACAAACGGCGTGTTCGCTGTCTGATTAACGGGGAAGTGAAATGCACGCTCCAATTACCACGTGAGAGGTTGAGGAAGATTGAACACTGTTTATGGATAAGCTTTTGGATTTTTTATTTGTTTTAAATCAGATGGCGCTTTAGTTGTTGGTTCTATTTCTATATTCGTTTGATGTTGACGACCGACGAGACATAGCTCGGAAAGTACGAAGAGACGCACGTAGAATAAGCCCGGATTCTGAGCCCAAAAGCCCATGAGAGAAAAGGTTAATACCTAGCAGTGTAAAAGATTTTATTCTGGTGTTATAGGCTTAGGATGTCAAGAATCAGCAAATAATTTGGGTTCCAATTCTTATGGGCCCATAATTTGCTAGGGGTATAGGGCGGTTCGTTGGCCGAAAAAGAGGCTGCTTATTGTACCTAACATTGAATAAAAAAAGTGTATTTGTATTGTAATGTTTTTGTTAGGGTTTTAGTTAGTTCTAGGAGTCGTGTTACCTTTTGGTTATGTTTGTTTATGATCTTGTCTCCAGGAGTGCAATTGGGCTCTTAGTATTGCTATGTTTATGTCGTGTATATTTTTGATTTCTCCAAACATAATTTTGCTTGCTTCAATTATGTATCCAAAAAAAAAAAGTCAATTTATGTGGTCTTGTCTCAGCAACTACACAAAAAGCTCTTGGAACGCAGTTGCAACCCCGACTAAAAGCCTCATGCTGGGGTAGTAGCCTTCCTTCAAGCTCTTTTTATTCCTCTTTTTTTTTTTCTTTCTTTTTTTGCTGAGGAGGTTTTCTCCTTCCTGTTGAGGTTGAGGAAGGTTTCCCTTTTACCAATAAAACATATCCCTTCATCACAGATGGGATCCTGTCCTTTGGGTCCTGTTGCCATCTTGAAGCAGGAGATGGACTACGCCATCTGACACGTCGCATACAACGATCCTTGTGCAATAAGACCAAATCCACATGCCTTCTTCACAAGAAAAGATTTGGAGATTGAAGGGTATTTTTGAAGATTTTGAAGTTTTTTTTATCATATCTACAATAATGAGAGTTAGAACTTAGTTTTAGGAATCTAACCTAAGAGAGAGTTTGGAAGTGTGTTTCCTCTCCTCAAATTTTTTCAGCAACATCTTTTTTAGTATTGGTTGTTTGGTTATGAAATATTTTAAATCTTCTTGTAACGTCTAGGAATTAATATCGATGGGTGCGCTGTCTCCTTATTCTTTGGTGCTTAGTATCACTTCTTTCTTCAGAAGTGCAAACTAGTGCATTTGGTTTTATGTTTGGTGCCTTACTAAATTACTAATAGCTTTTATAATCTCCAAAAATTTTGTGCCTACATTTGCTTACAATATTACTGGCGAAAAAATAATAATAAAAAGCAATAATTTACACCATCAATATTCCGTATCTCTTTTTGTATAATTGATTTTGTTTTTTGGTTCAGGAGAGGCGGCTCTAATGGGGAAGAAATTCTCTATTTAGTGAATAGTGAGGGGAAGGCCGATAGTGGGTATTGAACCCCTTGGCATTTCTGTTTAAGGATCGGATTTGTATCTTTTTATGTAAGTAATTAACATGAAAATATTATATTCTGAGAGAAAAGAATTAGGGATCTCGGAAAATATGGAAGAAATTAAGGATATGTCTGAATATGTAATTTAAAATTTTATGAAATTGAAATGCATAAAAATTAAATTTCTAACAATTGAATTCCTTATCTTTTACAAAATAACATATTTGGATAATTAATTCGAAGTTATACTTTTTGTATTTTTTATTGATGTTGACCCCTTTACAAATTATTTGAAAAAATATATGATACTTTTTATCAATATCCTATGCATTTCAAATTTTGGATTATTGTAATAATTAATTTAAGTGACCCAAAGGCCAAAACCATTCAAAATGCTCACCAATCGTTCATCATTGTGGTAGAAAAGATTAATTGTTAGGAAGATCATAATGATTAATTGTCTGTTGAATAAGTTACCAAACAATGCGAATGAAAAATTAAAATCTAAAAAGAAAAAAAGTTTAGGGTTCACTTTTTTAACTTGTTTAGTGGATGGTGTTTGCAAATGGTTCATAATTCCTTAAAATTATTTTAAAAATATAAATTCTTTTTAAGAATTAATTATTAAAAAATAATATTTTAAAAATATAAAAAATGGTTCGTAATTCCTTTTTAAGACTTAGGCTGTTTCCATTCTCACTTCGAGACAAAGCAAAAAGCTAGTTGAGTTCATTGCATACTGGGTCTATTACCACATGGGATGTATAGCACAGAAATTTTTGGCAAATTATTTTCCACTAGCCAAGACAGCAAAGATGAGAAACAACATTACCTCATTCTAGCAACTTGATTCTAAGTCACTATATGAGACTTGGGAAAGGAACAAGGACCTGTTGTGCAGAAGTCCTCATCATGGGTTACCTAAGTGGTTATAGCTACAAACCTTCTACAATGGGTTAAATGGGTTTTTGAGGTTAACTATAAATGTTGTAGCAGGTGGTGCACCCTAGAGTAAGTCACTTGATGACGTTTATGACTTGTTGGAAGAGATGGCTGCCAATAATTGCCAATGGCCCACTAAGAGGTTAATGGCTAGGAGAGTTGCTGGTGTTTATGAGGTTGATGCTATCAAGGCTCTGATAGCTTAGGTGGTGGTTCTGACGAAGAAGATGGATAATATGGATGTTCATGTAGTGCAGAGTCTATGTATCACATGTGAAATATGTAGGAGCAATCATTCAACTGACCAGTGTGTGATGAGCTTGGAGATAATTCAATATGTAAACAATTTCAATAGGCAATAGAACAACCCGAATTCAAACCACAATAACCTGGGTTGGAAGAATTAACCTAACTTCTCATGGAGCAATAATCAAAAGGTGCCACATGCTTCTAAACCAAGTTACCCATCAAGCTTCCACTCCTAAATACCTCCACAAGCCCCTCCACAAGCTCCAGCACAAGAAAATAAAATATCAGCACTTGAAGAAGTAATGCTCCAATTGGCAACAAACACCAACCAGTTCATGATTGAAACTAAGACGTAACCTTAGAGCAAAGCTGCCTCTATTAGGAATCTTGAAATACAAATTAGGTCAGTTGGCTAGTAACCTTAATAATTGGCCTCTAAGTACTGCCTTGCCTAACAACACTAAAGCTAATCCGAAAAGAGATACTCATGAGTAATGTAAGGCAGTGATGTTGAGAAGTGGGATAGAGTTGAAAGAGACTGTGACAAAGTTTGAATCCCCTAACAAGGTTGGGGAAGATGAATAAAAAAGGGAAACTCATGAGAATCAAAGGCTAGAAGAAGAAAATATAGACAATCTTATGGCAAAAACCTCACAACATAATCCATCACCACTATTCCTTTAGCACCTTTACAAGCAAAAAATAGATAACTAGTTTTACAAATTTTTAGAGGTATTCAAGAAGTTACATATTAATATTCCATTTGCTGATGCTTTGAAGAAAATGCCTAGCTATGTAAAGTTCATAAAGGAGATATTGTCTAAGAAGAGGAAACTGGGGGAACTTGAAACAATGGCTCTTACGGAAGAATATAATGCCATCCTGTAGAAAAAGTTAACACGTAAGCTAAAGAATCTGGGCAGTTTCACCATTCCATGCACAATAGGTAACTAGTTCTTTGGTAGAGTATTATGTGACTTGGGTGATAGCATCAATCTGATGCCGCTAACTATATACCATAAATTGTGATTAATGGAAGCAAAGCCCACAAATGTCACTTTGTAGCTAGCTGACAGATCCCTCGCCTATTATAAGGGAATTTTGAAAGATGTTCTTGTTAAAGTGGATAAATTTTTCTTTCCAAATGATTAAGAGGTCCATATCATCTTGGGGAGGTCATTCCTAACTACAAGTAAAACTCTAATTAATGTGCAAAAAGGAGAATTTACCATCATAGTTCAAGACCTAGAGGTAACTTTCAATGTTTTTAAAGTTATGGAACTCTCTAATGAATATGAGAAATTCTTTAAGGTGACAACAGTAGATGATGGTGATGACAGTGTTCTTTTGGAAAGCTCTCCTTTTGACTCTCTTGATCACTCTTCTTGAGTGACTAAGTATGATTCTAGAGAATATTTTCAAGTCTATTTTTTTTCCTAATATGGTATAATGTATTCTGCAAGGGTGCTACAGGGTCTAATGTATCTTGCCATTAGTGTCGCGGCCTCTATTTTGGAAGCCGTAATGCCCACACTCGGAAAGGGGGAGCTGAGGCCTCAGCACCCATGTGACATGAAGCCACTTGAGAAGAAGGCACCGTGGCACCCATTAACTAGGCCGCGACCCCCTCTCGAGTTCAAAAAAAATTAATAGTTTTATTTTTTTATGCATTAGTATTTATTTTAATTCAATTTTGTGGTTATTTTTAGTTTTCAATAATTTTGTGGATGGACAACTTTGTTGTAGCCCTCTTTGATTCACATTTAGGGAGTATCTTTCCTCTCTATCTCTTTGAAGTTTGGGGGTAGAGAAAGAAAATTTTTTGGATTGATACATAATAGCTCCTGCATTTTGAGCCACATTTTTTGGCATAATTATCTTTATGCAATTACACTGAATGTTCAAGTGTGAGTACTGCAAAAATACACACACACATATATATATATATATAGGATCTTTAGGCTATACCTGTGCTATGTACAATTGAATATTTTAAGAAAACTTTAGACCTTTTGATGCATTAAGTGGCCCGAGTGAGATTTTCTCTAGCCGAGACACAATGAGTGGCAAGAGCTCATTTTATCCATTTCAAACTATTGTAGCTGCAAATCTTGCCCCATTTGACTCGTGCCTTCCCTTGTGCCTTTCCCTTTTCATGATTATTTTCAACCATATTCTCCATTAAGTTTCTCGGCATGTCTGGAGTTAAAGAGCGAGATTTGTGCAAGTCTGTTGTAGATAAGGTAATTTTTTTCTTCATCCCATATACCCGAATGTTCCCAATCTTCTCATCTTTCTCTTCTACTCGTTGATAGCAACTCAAAGTGAATATAATAGAAGAGTTATCTGGTTTTCTTTTCCAACAGTTGGAATACACCTTTTGAGAGGATACATTTAGGCCATTTCTGTAAATTATCCTTTTTAATCTTCGATCAGAGCTCTAGAGCTACTATTAGGTAATTTCTTCTTAGTCTTAAACTTAGGATTGGACTTCTAGAAAATTTTGTGAGGAGGGAAACTCATTGGATTTTAATTAGAAATTGGAAGATTAAATTCTAGTATTTTCTCAAATTTCTTAATGTTTGAGTTGTTACAAGAGAAGGGGAAACTTCAAGAAACCTCAAGCAAAGTTGACCTCTAGAGTGTTACTAAGTATTGAGATCTGCTTGTGTTAGAGAGTGTTTAATTCTTCTAACTAGTAAGTGGAACTCTTTGCCTTAAGACATGAATTTTCTTCATACTTTATGTATTATATATGTAAACGGTATCCAAATTTTATGCAATAATGCTCTCTCTTGAACCATAAAGTATTTTATCATTATTTTCTGGTTCCATCATTTATATGAAATAAATGGATATAAAATTAACATATATATCCTACTCTTGTATACTTGAACATGCAAGTATATATATTATAATTATTTGATTTGCTAAAAAGTTATTTATGTCCTCCATCCTGAGGAGTACCATACCCACTGTATTACAATTTTATTCAAGATACATATGTGTTTTAAATTGTTCCTATTTTTCACCTGATTTAGTTTCTTGTAAAATGTTACGCTTGATGGGATGTGCAAGTGTTTTTGGGTGGATTCTGTAGCTACTTCCATAGAGTGACCCTAGGTGCACCTAACATATCTATAACACAAAGCTTTGTTCTGTCATGAATATCTACAACACAAAGCTTTGTTCTATCCTGGATATCTATAACACAAAACTTTGCTCTTTCCTGAATATTTGTGTTTGATACATAGCTTTGCTATATCCTAAATATTTGTTTTTGACAAAGTTCCTATGCGCAAGAATAGCGAGTCCAGCCTTGCTAATTTGCTTTTATTTTCCCACAAGTACATTTTCATTCTTATGAATATTTCATCTACTAAGGATTTTACTATTATATAATTTAAATTGTTTGATCGAAGTATGTTATTGACTTGAAATTGATTTTATTTCCCTTTGTTAACTATTGATTTCTGTTTTGATAAAAACATCATAATGATTTGAGTTCGACCTAACTCACTTGAATTTCTATATCTACATGTTCATGCACATATATTTATACATGTATGTTTAATATTAGTAAAACTTGTACCCTTGGTGGGGTTGTTCTCCTTACTAGGTCGATGTGACTCATTCTTAGACTTTAATATTTTCAAATAAAGTTACGTTAACTCCATATTATGAACCTTCAACATCTTAGGAACCCACCACGTGAGACTTGGTATGTTAGTCTGGACCAGTTATTGGAGCAATGTTTAAATATATTTTGGATATATAGTTGGTAGGATTCACATGTTGTGGCCTAGTATGGGAATGTATATATTTTGGATTTAACTCTTGAATATGTTGGCAGGGTTGAAATTAACATTTTTGATGTGAAACTGTACTGTTGTTGGCCATGGAGGCCTTTATATGTCATTGTGGGCTTGTCCACTCTTTTTGGTGTGTTGTTTGTATCCCTAGGATGTCCGTATTTCAAAGTAAACTCTGCCACAATTTTTGTAATCTTTCCCTTGTGTTACTTATATAAGTGTATGATTTCAAGTCTTTTCCTTAAATTTATTTTAATGACATAAAGTATTTGTTAGCCTTGTGGAAGCTATTTTATAGTAGTTTCCATGCCAGTCACGTGCCCATAATTTGGGACGTGACATGTAGGCACTTAGCCAATGATGATATTTGATG
>JASKGM010046791.1:10546-21017 GCA_034509205.1 Ceratonia siliqua
TTCAATTGCATATTCTAGAAAGAATGTCCAAGTATGTAAGAAAATATGAAACTACAATATATAGTCTATTCACAGGAATAAAGTTGTAAGCAAATCCATATCAAATTTAAAATATGTTCAGCATAATAAATATTTCAAAGATGTTGATCATTTTTCATCTTCATCATCAGTTGATGCAGAATCGGGTTAAAGCCCATCGAGTGATGCATCTTCCTCCTTTTCATATCTTATTGAGATGTTTTCCCTGGGAGGTTCAAAAACATAACTGCCACGATCTTTTTCCCTTATATGGGACAAGAAAAACCTATACTCTGGATCCAAAAAATCTTCCTCTCTAGCCCTATCTTCTATATTTCCTTCTTTGTTTACTATTGCTCTTATTTCTTCATTGTTTATCTTCCTATCATGTTGGATGTCTAATTTCAAGACCACGTTCAATTTGCTGTTTGGAACCTTTGACGTCGAATTTGCCATTTTTCCTACACTACAATACATTGTTTGCATCAGATTTAGGTTCGTGAAGCAATTATTCATAATCAACAAACTCAAATAATGTTAACCAACTAATACTTCCACATTATCAGCCGTGGTTGTTTTCTGACAAACAAACCACACTATCATGCTTGCGTATAAAGGCACAATATATGAGCATAATATCTATGATGCAGTTGTTGAGGTAGTTAGCTGATGTGGCAAATTTGATCAGACGTGTATTAGTGTTAGCTTCTTTATTTAAATTTCTTATGTATTAAATAAGGCAGTTATGAAGATGAACATAAGAAATTACTAATTAACAAAATTCTCATTATTGCATTATCTGATTTTCTTTATATGGAATTCTCTCTTAGATGCTATGGCAAATTCATTTCCCTAGGGCTCAATATAGAAATTATCAATCCTACATAAGTTACTAATTCCCTACATAAATTTGTAGTTGCTGAACTTAATTGTATGTTGTCGCTTCTATATACTCATATGTTAACATACCCAATGTGCCTCTTGTTGTGTGTGATAACCAAAATACTGTATTATTATATGCTAACTTTGAAATCCAATCACAAACCAAAGACCTTTAGCAATACATTAATTTTGTGATGGAGAAGGTGCATAAACAGCAAATTTAGTTCAACCATGTACCATCAGTAAACCAAAATGCTTATATGCTTACAAAAGTTGTACCATGCTTTAGCTTTGTGCCTATTGGGGACAGCTTATATAGTGCTAATGATACTTGTGATTAAGGGGGATATATTTGGGTATACAGTTGTAAATGACCATATCAATATACGTGCCATTCTGAGGTGAATTGGGATGATAAGTAAGTTAGTTAGGAAGGATAAGTGTCTGTTTCTATAAGTGGATTATATGTGTATTATGTTTCACTCTGTTATCTGCTAAGGGAACATGTATTCACACATTGTACTCATTGGGCTATTGTAATTTCTTTTTTTGGTTATTTCTCTTCAATGTCATCGAACCCTATATAGGGACAGATTCATAAATCACATGAGGGATTGACCAAAGTATGCGACAAAGGGGGAGTCACAAAACTTTTATTTGAACAATTCAAATGCATATTTGGACTTGACTATTATATATGTTTAGACAATTAACAAGGAATATTATGTCTAAAATCACAAGACATGCACTACAAATTATAATACTATCCGTAACAAATCAATATTATTAGGTCTCTCATGGAACCTTGGTTGTATAATGTGTAAAGTGAACACAACCTATCCTCTAGTCTTTTATTCATTATTAATGGCACCATAATTAGCGACATTGGCTCTGACATCACTAAAACGTCCATAAAGAAAAAGGCTATGGAATCATTTTGATCATATAACTATTTACTGGCACTACATTGACATAAATATTTAACAATTGAAACCACAACCAAAAAACCATCCCTTTCAATCTGGCCTTCCCCAACCGTAAACATTCTTCCTAGTAAACGTCATCCCTAGCCCTATTTATCTTTATCAAGTAGCCTGTACCACACTCCCATTTTCACTCAAACAGTTAAATATGATCCCTATGGTGACTCAAACACTAACACAGACTCATTTGGTGACTTAAACACTTGGGTCGGACTTATAAAATAATAAACATGAACCACTTCAACATTAATAAATAGCATACATAACACGTAAGTCACTAAAACACAGTGGTCCAACACTCTCAAAGTTACATATGATCATGACTTTCTTATACATACAATCATAAATGGACTATACATGTCACTGTCTAATATTTAGTCCTAAATAGAGCGTTAAATCTCATTGCCTAACTTATAATTGTAACATACTGTTACACAAAGCAAGACAGTTAAATATAATGTTCATGAATAAAGTCCTTGTGTGCCTGAAATTTAACATCCATGTATCTGTCTTATTTAAAATCAGTCCATATGTATTATAAGTGTCAGTTTCCATCATATTTTAATAAGAAGTCAATATTTAAATATTATGGACTGTATATAGACCTAAATCACCATATGAACATAAACATGATATGCAGGCTATTAGAGTTGATAAAATATTATATCAGGTGTAGTTGTATAACACATCATGTATAGCTGTATATCACAAATGAACTAATTTAGAAGAATAATCAATCATTTTCATAGGCAGTGGTGTAATGTGATTAAATAATTAGGAAGAATACCCTTGCACATGATTTGTGCTTGTTGTAAGTATAAACTTGTTCATAACACACACATAACTATAATCAAGTAAGACAACAATTAATCACCTTTGCGAGCAAACATATCAGATGCTATGCTGTGAAGAATGTACCAGCTACCTAAACAGAGGATAAACACTTAGTGCCAGTTCGATAAATAATCCAAGCACCACCTATAACAAAATGAAAAGGGTTCCAATAACTCAAACCCTAAGAGACACAATTCGTCTATCCAAATAGTAACAAAAATAACCACATCACAATAATAAAGCAAAATGGTAGAGAGAATGCAACTAAAAGGCCCACCAGTCATTTTAAAAATTTAATAAAATGTAATATCTAGGCACATTAACCTAATCACCAAATTTTCCTAGGCACACAGGCCTAATACCAAAAGTTTGTAACTAAGGCCAAAAGGCCTTATATTAATATGTCACTTTTTGAAGAGCCTCAATTCATTTCTCCAACTCATCCCTCTCCTCTGCTCATGCATCCTTAGCATCATACCTTCCCACTAACTCGCCTTATAAATGATTAATCTATCTCTAGTGCACCCACATGATCCAGTTCCTATTTTAAACGGGATAAGGCTTTCTCTTTCCCAGTATGCTCAACCTTCTCCCTCATACAAGCAGCTTCAACCTGACTTTTGGTTTGCCTCACAAGTGTCGTTTCCCCTCTAAACACAACCACTTCCTCTGTGAATCTCTCTAACTCACCCTGAAGTTGATCTGCCTCCTCCTCTATATGCCGGCACTCATGTATTATGTCATCAATGTGAGCCTGCATTGCCCTTGTAGTAATAGTTTACCGTGATGAGCTGGAGAGGAAAAAGTTGCCAACTCAATAGCATTGCTGGACCAAAGCCTCTTCCTATCAACCTTAAAAGTCAACAATTGGTTAACTATTTGCCCAACATGGAAGCGAGAGTTCCATAGGGAGTTGTTGGGATGGCCTTCCCCTGCAACAACTTTTGTTGCAAAACAAGTGGACAAATCATTCACCTCAAAACAGTCCACATTGACTGAACCGGATGAGATACATGTTGAGCCTTCTATGTCAACATCTATTTTCCTCTTCTCACCAATCATTTTCTTTCATCTATCCATGATGACACACCAATCTAACAACAAGAACAAAGATAATGGAGACATAGGATGAGACAAGAATGAGCGGAAGAGAATTGCCTGATAAGACAATAATAGACAATGCATCATTACACATCATATAGTCACACCCCTTTATCAATGCATTCACACCACATAATCAACATGATTTATTATGAAAATTATCATACCTGAAGGAATGTGAACATGAGCAGCACAGGCAGATTAAGGCCTCGGCCAAAAATGTTAGCCAGCAAGAACTAGTTATTTGAGAAATGGAACGTTGTTACAATAATCGTATTTATATAAACAATAATGGGAAAGGCACAAAGGTTGATGAAAATTGGCATGTCACTCTTATTAAATGAAGTAATGGCTACAAACAGACACCTTACCCGATGTGATTTCCCACCACCGAAAATGGAAACGTCGTATGTGAGTGAACTTAAACGAAACCTTTTAATTAACCCAAGCATATTGTTATCCCCGAACAGGTTGTTGAATCATAATGAAACTAGGCAAAGGTGCCATGTTGGGAGTCAACATTTTGAAATTTTCTTCCAATGTGTTTCTGCCAATATTTTTTTCCCTTTGTCCCTTTTACCTCTTTGACAAAATTAAGATGCTAACAAGACATGCTTTATTGACAAATGAAGTTAATTAATCCATTTTGCTTGACTTGTCTACAGTTAAGACATATCATCTCTCCTGTTATAAAGAAAATTAAATGGTTCGGCAATTGCATGACATTATGGAAATAGACAAGTGTTGTACAAACATTCCATCGAATGAGTGATTTTAGTACATCTTGTAATACACGTTATACATAATAAATGCAGCCACAATGGCCTAGCACTTTTCGGGAACTGCCTTTTCTAGTTTTTCCCTCCATTTGTGAGACTCATCATCTTCTATCCTTCACACTTGTTTTTGTATTGAGGAAGAAAACCTTCATCAGTCCAAGGTTGATGACCTGTTATCATTCTATGGATATCTTCAGTTACTATGCATTTATGGCCCTACACCAATGGATTTTGATATCGTTATGTTGTGTTTCCTGTTTCTAATTCTTTTGCATACCCTAGTAACATTATGTTATGCTTCATCTCCCTGGTCCTGATACTATTATGGTGCTTTTTGCATTTGACGTTGAAGATTATTAAATTTCTAAGCAATTTTATTTCGAGTAACAATTCTTTTTTAATTATTTGTTTTGTTTATTTATTGGCTTACATTACTTTCCACCATATGATGACCTTTGTTTATGATCAACAAACAGAGACAAACATCGTAAAACCCTACGAATCAAATGTTTACGATTTCTTAAATGCTTCATCAAATATGTGGAAGATTTTACATATTGACATGTTATTCCGATGATCTGTGACATTTATATGATGAGCCGTGACACATTGATTATGTGTGGGTTGTACTCAACTTTATGTTATTGTTCAATTTTTTCTCAATTTCCTATAGAATTTTGATTCTTTATTTTTCATTTAAATTCAAGTAATCTTTCAATTGTTGAATATAATAGTTGGTTTAACACCAAAGTTTGTCTTACATGATCCATAACAATATATAATCATATATGAAGTTAATGGCGCATAGCTTAAATGAGGATACTGATATTAATGACTCATAAATTACTGATTATGAACAGAAATCCTATGAAGAACTACAAAGTGGATGTCACAAAGTGAAAATCTCTGCAGATTCCTTCACTTATCTATACTGCCCAAATAAGAGAAAACAATATTATCCTTATAAGGATATCCTTCAACATGCTTTAGTGTGGGTGGGAGCAGTTCACATAAGAGACATGCATAAGAAAAAGCTAACCATCTAGCCTTAGTTAAATATTTAGAGGATGATCTTATAGATGTAAAAGGTTGGTCAAAACCTCAATCTGAAGGTGATCTTACCACTAAACGTGATGATAAGTTTGTGTGACATTGGATTAGAATTGTTGATGACATTCCCAATAAATTTCTAAAGCACAGTGATATTCTTGTGAAGAAGGATGAGTAGTTTGTGCGGCCTTGTACTGGAATTATAGTCAATATACCAACAACAGCAGCAGAAGATGGATGGTTTATAGGGGAAAATTGTTCCAAGCTCATGGATGAGTACAACAGTGATTAGGCAAGTTTACTTGATGCATTCGCATTTGAGAGGTATTACAAAACACATCATCATAGGAAAAAGGAATGGTATGGTAACGATCTTCTTAAATCTGGTCTTCATGCATGGGTTGCCCAAGCTAATGACTACAAGTTAAGGAACATCATTGGTAAAACTCTGCAGAAGAAGGGTGATCTGAACACCATTACTGAGCATTTGAATGAAGAGTCTGGAATTATCAAAAATTTGTTCAACCATCCACTGAAGGTACCTTTTCATTGAGTTAACAATATAATTTTTTCATCTATGTAGTTTATGTGAGGTCTGATATTGGTTTTATATAGGTGTTTTTCATCTGGTTAATAGAAATATATAAGCCCAGTTCACATTCTGACATTGAAGTCAAACAGCTAGCAGATGATATTGATAAGTTACTGTATTACTATTATTGGTATTTTCATTTTAAACCATAAGTGTGGTATATCAACTTGGGAGCACCATCATTTGTTCTTATTGCTGATAATAAAGATACTGGGGACACCACTTATTCTATGTATATATCATATAAGAAATACTCTTTATGTGTGGGGGATTGAGGATTGATTTTGTTGGAAAGTTGATTGCAGAATAGCAGTTACTGCAAACCCGTCATCTGAATACCATCTTCAACCATTCACCAAACACTGAAATTGTTTTTTGTTTTATTAGTAAGTAGGATAGTTTATTTTGATGCAGGCTTGCATGCCTGATTTATTGATCATTTATAATACTTTTGCAAACTTTCCCATCGACCCTAAACTTCCTTCCCAATTTGTGACAAGTTATACTACAATATTTCTTATATATTTGGTATAAGTTCAATTATGAAAACATCATTGCATTTATACCAATAATTGATGATTTATATAATTGAAATTCATATTAACTCAACTTGAATTATGATAAATAAATAATTCTACGAAATGGTTGTGAGACATACTCACTCACATCTACATACCTAATGTTAACGATATTTGTACATAGTATATGAAATCACGATAAATTTGGTCCGTTCCACCTAACACTAATGCTCATCGAAATAGTGTTCTTCTGAATGTATACTTAAAGATACTAGTTAATTGTTCTGAACATGACTACTATCAATATTCATATGAGAAATGTTCATATTCAGTTTCAACGTCGCATAGACCTCCTTCTTCTTGGGCCCTCGGTTTAATCTGAACACGCATTCTCCAAACTTGTGTGGATACGTTAACAGTGGCTTTCGTTGTCTTTGCAAGATTAGATATAACAATTCAACCTTTTCAAACTGTGAAGGATTTGATAAATTATGTCAGTTGTCATGTGGAATGAGTCTCACAACTAATACATTTCAGGGAAATCACAGTGTTACTGATTATAGTGGACGGTTTGTATGAAAACACCAATCCACACCTATTTCACAAACATATATAATACTTCCATGTCTCTTATTTATGAAATATACAAAAAAAAGTTGGTAAAAGTTAACCCCATATAAAAACATGTGGTCAACAATGAAATCGTTTGGTTCTTTATCCTCTTAATAACATGCGTCAAGTGGACAATATTTGACATTTAGATAAACATCCAACTTAATTGAGAGCAATTAGCATGTTAGATACATTTAGTAAACAATGAACACAAAATGTAAAATACACTTGAACTTCATTACTAAAATGAGTTAAATGCTTAAATCATTGTTGTGGCTATGGCAAATATGGAATATGGAGAGGGACATCAATACCCACACAAACACTAAGATACAAACATTCTCATTGTATTCACTACAATTAACGGTCCACCACAGACACTAAATAAAGTAATTGATCTATATCAACATATACTCATGACTAAACATGAAATTCTATCGAAGATCCAGTCCAGTATAACACAAATGTGAACCAAATAAGATTAATAGAATCATTGAAAAGTAGCAATACAAGCAATTATGTAAGAAACTAAACAAAATTTCCTTCGTAGTACTTCTGATTAAGTATTCCAAGAATATGCATGATCGTAAACGGGAAAAGGAAAATTAGAAATCGATATTACCACTTCCACTTTCCCTAGTGCATTATGAAGTTTTTCCAGGAGGTCTCGATTCTCGTTGGTCAAAGCATTAGCCTACAGAACAAAATCATCTTTATTAGGAGATTTGTTATGGAAAGTTGTTTGTAAACAACTAAATGACTCGTCATATTCACTTAGATTGAAACCTAGTATATTTATTACTGTTTGGGAGGCATGCAGTTAGGGCATTCCGTTTAGCTGGCAACATTACATTAAAACAATGAGGTCAGTGGGAAATAAACTTTTACGAGAATGAAATTAAGTGGAAGAGGTTTGGAAACTACATAAACCTTTACTTGTAGTGCCTTCAATGAGCAATCAATATCTTGGATGTGTTGCATCATGTATTCAAATTTTTTCTAAAAGACGATGGATGTTTTCGAGGGTCGTTCGATGTTATGGGCGTGGCGGGGTTGGTCTCTCCTTCGTCATCGTCTGTGTCTTTGAAAATATGCACCGAGGGTTCATACCTATGGCCAGATCTGGTTGTTTGATGAATGTGTTGGGACCTCCTCTAATTTGGTGTGCTTGCTGCCACGACCCTTTTCCTCCTCCCTTCACGCATAATAAAGTGTTTAACTTATTGCTCTGGTTGGGTTGCATGTGTTTGTGATTCCTTTCACATCCAAATGAGATAGAGACCCGTTATTAAGTACATTTGAAATCCGTATTTCGATAAGAGTTAATGGGTATTTTCGATAAGAATCAGTCATTTTTTGAATAAGGGAAACCATAAGAGTGTTGTGAGAAGCATATGTGATTGTGTTATGTTTGTGGGTGTTCTATTATGTGTCTTTATGTATTAGTGTGTAAGGAAATCTGTTGAAGTATAATATTGCTCAAAAATCAATAATTTTGAGTAGATTCCCATCATATACCGATTGGGTTTTAAATAGGGAGATGATTTAAGTTCCTATGTATGACATAATGTAGCTTGACATATTAGTAATTGCAATTAACAATATAGAAATTGGTAACTACTTGTGGATTTGATAAAGTGATTATAGAAGGGACAATAACAATATCATTGATTCATACTTATTTTCTTTTCATATATTAACCTTACAGTTATTAGTATTTGAAGCAGTGAATGTAATGGGAGTTGTATATGAAATGGGGATATATAAGGGACCTTTTGAATGAATGGGAAATAACATGTTAATTTGTTTGCAATGATAAAATTACTAATGATTATGTAAATATTGCAATTGTCCCTAAACACAGAAACACAAAATGACAAATCTTACATGCTGATATGTTTTGAGTAAATAAGAAAGAGTAGGAGTTATTAGAGAATAACGTTTAAGCGATTCTAGTATTGGCGCACAATGTTAAAACTTTATAATAATTACTTTCTTGTGTAATGTTGTGGTTGTTGTTTTGTTGGGATGTTTAATTTGATGTTATTGGGATGTTGAATTTCATTTTCAACATATGTTGAATAAAACTAATGTAGTTGATTCAATTAAATGGTTGCAGTTAAACAATGGCATATCATAATTCCTAATATGTATAAATCACCAACTGATACATAAATGTTACTATACCTCTTTTTGTTCAATAACATGTACTGTGGCCTTTACACTTTTAGTGGGTCAAGCCATTCATCACAGGTGAATATTTAGGGTGTTGATAATATAACGACAGTTGGTGGGTGCATATATATTTGAAGAGACCGAGGATCCCAAATAAACTATTTCCCCATCCATTGATTGTAGATATAGAATTTTTCTTCCCACATTACATATAAATTATGTCAAATGTATCTCATTCCATTCGCATCACTTTCATACAAGAACTGAATTTGAAATTCAATCTTCAGGGAATATATTGCTTCATATGATGCATGCTATGCCACACGTGAAATGTTGTAATGCTTAGAACTGGGAAAAAGCGGCATCCCATATGACTTACCTTCAAGCAGGAAAGAGTGGGTCCATTGACTGGTTCTTTCCAACACATGATCGGTAAGACATTGAACCCTTTATTTCACTTATTATTTCACTTTTCATTTCACTTTTATTGTACATGGTCTATATTCTTAACAGTCAGTTTATTATAGACCTCAACAGTTCATTAAGAATGATAAAATACTATCCAAAAAATGCTGAAAAGCTATCGAATGTTTCACTTCCCCAAGAAATCAAACTTTGACAAGGTAACTTTTTAAGATCAAGTAGCTATTTTGATTGCTTATTTCATGTTCCCACTATCAAGTTGATTATGCCTACTTTTGATGTTCACAACCATATATTCATATATATCAACAAATTAAACACAGTGGGTCCATTGAGTTGGATTCACTGTCACCAACAAAGTTGACAACCAAGTGAAAGGGGTGGATGAATAAACTGGTATATTTGATGACATATGACTCTAATTAAGTATACAAATCATGCCTAAAATTGAATTGAAATGACAATCTGTCAGGTAAAGTTTATGTTCGAACTAGTTAAGCAGGC
>JASKGM010046812.1:0-16728 GCA_034509205.1 Ceratonia siliqua
GCTTCCTTTAGTTGAAGAAGGTAGTCTCTTTTGATGTCTGAGTCTTCTATTTTGTCTATAATGTCAACTAATAGCTGAGCTTTATCCCTAGTTATGACGTTTATGGAGGCTATTTTCATACAATATTTACAACTGCATACTCCTGGTCCTAAATAGATTTGTTGTTCTTCATCTGGTTCAGAGAAAGCTATATCTGTTTCTTCTTGGATGTTATTGACTTGGTTATCGCTTTCCCTATCTGATTCTTCTATTTCAGAGGTCTGGTAGGTTTCGTCTATTAGTACATTGATTAGACTTTGCTTGTATTTTATATATATTTACCTACTGTATAATGCATATGCAATTTGCCAAGCTCTACAGGATCCTACCATCAGCAATAATTAATATATATAGTAGAATCAGAATTGAGTCTTTGAAAATCTTGCACCAAAATGCATTTTGGGATATAACAAAAGTTTATAGTTTAATAAAAATGAAATTCAGGATCAGTTTAAAATATTCCAAACCTAGGCCAAGCGAACTTAAAATTGAAGGATATGTATATGGTGCCTTCTCCATGGAATAGACGGATAAGAAGATGTCCTACTAGTAAATTGGTAATGTTAAATTGTTAATGTCTTAATGATGTAAATCATTGATGCAGAGGAGTAAATGATTAATGATGTAATTATGTAAAATATAAAATAAATATATAAAAATTAAAATTAAGTATTAAAAAAATATATAATTTTTTAATATAGACGGTCTGATTCGGTTAAACCGGTAATTAAAAAAACTCAAACCGTTAATTTAACCGTTCCTCTTTGTATAATTATCGATTTTTAACTTACCCAAATCGTTAAACCTTGGTTTGATTAAATTAATCGTTGGTTCGGGTCAGTTCGGGTGATTTATCAATTAAAACCGTTCGATTGCTTACCCCTAAAAAATACTCTCCCTTCTCAAGATGCTTTACATTTTTTTTAATGTACACTATCTTTTTTTATAAACTAAAAACAAATTACAACTAAACTAAAAAAAAAAATTTCATTATTTTTTAGTCAAAAATTTAATTTTTTTAATATAACTAAAATACCATTTTTATTTTTATTACCTTCCATTGACATTGTGACTTATTTCATATAGTAGAAGATAACACGGATGAAATTATCTTTAATTCAGACATCCAGATTGTAATTCATTCATCTAATTATTATAAATATTATTAAAATTCTTAGAATAAATAATAAATTATATACAAATAATATAATTATATAAATTATATATATAATATAAAAAATAAAAAAATAAAATATAAAATAATCTAATAAATAATAGACATTAATTAAAATTAAAATTTTAATATGATCAAAACTATGAAAAAATAAATTTTTTAAATATATTTTAAAAATTTTTTAAATATATTTTAAAAACAAAAATAAAATTTTTTTCAAGTTATGATATTCTTAAAACAAAAAAAAAAAGATATCTTTGGAGTAATGTTATTTTTAAAATAGAAAAAAGTAATTTTTTTAATTAATTATATTTTAAAAATAAAAAAATTTAACTATTGATATTTTTAAAGCAAAAAAAATATTTTCAAGTAAAAATATTTTTAAAATAAAAAAATTTCAAACAATTATAATTTTAAAATAAAAAAGAAATTTTTTTAAATAATTATATTTTTAAATAAAAAATAATATTTTTATCATCAAGACAAAATACAAAAAGTAAAATTTTCTTCTTTTTTTTAAGTCATGTTACGATCTTGAATGTGAAAGAAAAAGTAATAAGAATAACTTTATTATTAATATTTTAAAAAAATTTAATAAAATATTTCTAACATAATTAATTATTTTAGTTTTACCTCTATTATTTTTAACTTTACCCTTTTGTCTTTTCCTCTTTCAATTTACGCCCAATATCGAGGTGGCGGGCCAGCCAAACCACCGCCCAGGGTGGGTTTCATCGTCAAAATGGTTTAGAATTGAGGTTAATATGGAAGAAAAACAAAACACATTACATCATTAAAAAATGTATTTAAAAGTCACTCAAAGATTAGGAATAAGGCATATTTCATAAGAAACAAATACATATAAAAATTAATAATACTAATAATAAGTCTAGTGACTATAGAATTTTAAATTTATTAGTCAAATAGTTAGTGAATAATTAAGTTTTAAATCTATTTTTTATTTTAAAAGAATATATATTTTGAATAGTTATTTAAAATTCCTTATTAAATATAACTAAGAGTAAATTACTTTCTTTAAGAAATGACTCAAAACGTGATATTAACTTTTAAATGAGTTATATGTATATTTTTATAACAAAAATAATGATAATGTAATTAAGATATTTAAAAAAAAGAGCAGTATTTTACGTTATAATTAATTCAAGTTTTTATAAACTTGTTTAATATTTTAAAAAAATAACCAAAAGAAAAGAATGCATGCTCAAACACTAATAAATTATATGATTAAGCACATGTTGTGTCTTTTTAGATAATCTTAACAATAAAATCATAAACTAGTGTTTGATTAAATCTTTGTTAATGGTATTTATTTAGATGTTTTTGAAAGCTTGATAGACATATTTTCAAAATAAAATGTGATTTTTAATTTTAAAAAGTTTATATTTATATATGATTTTAAAATATATATTCATATATTACTTATTGGAGTTTTTA
The DNA here is from genome assembly GCA_034509205.1 of Ceratonia siliqua. Classification (NCBI taxonomy): domain Eukaryota; kingdom Viridiplantae; phylum Streptophyta; class Magnoliopsida; order Fabales; family Fabaceae; genus Ceratonia; species Ceratonia siliqua. Next base: position 2,669 of record JASKGM010046812.1, read on the forward strand.
TATCATCATTTCTAAGAAAAAATAAATTATACAAAAATACTAAACATGTAAAGTTATTAGCTGCAACAATATTACATATTTCTTTTAGTTGTGCTTTGTTTTTACTAATACACAAATAATTTAAATAAAACTTATTATATGTCTAGGACACGAAAATTTATTTATTTATTTTGTTGGGTGAATATGACACAAAAATTTTAAATATATATATATAATATTACCAAAAGGATCTTAGACAAGTGAATAATAAACGAGGTTAATTGCTCAATTATACAAGTGATTACTTGTTTAAATTTTGGAAGTGATTATTTACACGTGAAATGATGGAGGACGACACAATAACACGTGCCACGCATCTAATTTATCAGAGACACACGGAGATAGAGTACATTTTTCGTACTAAAATATTCTGTCATATAATATTTTTTATTAAATTTATATTTTTTATTAAAAAATATTATATGACATAAATTCAACAAAAACATAGTACGCTCTCAACATTATTAAATAATAAATATTTTCTAAGGAGATGATCTCTCTAGTTTTTACAGTTTTACTCCCACCGTCAATGACACGTGTGTATGTCTAAATTCCACTCATGCATTTTGTTCTTTTTCACATCATTGTATGAAAGCAGTAAATAATATCAAAAATTTAAAAATATGTAAAAATACAATTAAAAAACATCTCAACAAGAAAATACAATAGAAAAATAAAACGTATTTTTTTTTTGCCTTAGAGAATATGATTATTTCTGTTTCCTCATCAACTCAATGAAGAAACAAAATTTACTGATATCTAGTGTAGTAATTAGCAAATAATTAAAATTATACTAAACCCTTATCCAATTTTAATTTGACACTTAAATTTTTATGTAAGAAAATACATGAATAAATAAATAATGTATAATATTTATATGAAAAAGTGATAATAAAAATATTTATTTAATAAAAAATAAAAAATTATAATATTTAATTGTAATTTAAAATTTAAAAACATAATTTCATCAAGTTTTAAAGAAATTCAGTATAATCTATTAAAAAAAATGCCATGCCTTTTTTTTTTTGGGTTTTCCAGCTTCATGGAGATTGATCATTACCAACAGGAACGAACAGCTCAGAGGTTCCATTACCCAAAATCTTAAGAGGCTCCATGATCTTCATCACATTCTTCCCTCTCTTGTTTCGTGCCCTAGAACCTCATTTTCTAAACTCAACCACCCGTTTTACTTCTCTTTTTCTTGAAATGGTGACTTGTGAGATTTATATGTGAATTCGCTCCTTTTGTAAACAATTTCTTGTGAGTTTCAGAATTCCACTTTCGGTTGACGTTGTTTGGTACCGAGAAACTTTCAAGATTTGATTTTTGTTTTGTTTCGTCAACGAATCATGCAACATCACAAAAATTTCCCCGAACCCATCCATATTCTGAAATGTGGATCTCAATTTCATGCAAGCTATCACGTTGTTTGGAATTTTTGCTTGCTTCCATGAGCCAGATCTAGGGTTACTCATCTTGCCTCATGCTTTCGCTTTCGTAGCTGGTGTAGAATTTTCTCGTTGGTGGTTAGATTGATTCTTCATGGCCTCGATCTAAAGCTTTGATATCCATTGGTTTAGGTTCTCCTCGCCATGATCAGGCAATTCTTCAGCAAGCTTCCTCGGAAGTCATCCAAGCCCGACTCAGAGGAGTCATATCGGGACGACTCTTCACGTTCCAGCTCCGCACGGGCCAGCGTCACCGGTCGGGGTCATCGGTCACACGGCGGGAGTTCTTCCACTCGATCCAATGCTGCGAAACGCACTTCTTCGTCGGCCGTTTTTCCTGCGAGCATCGTGTCTGGGATCGAACCTTTGGTGCCGTTCAAAGATGTGCCCAATGCGGAGAAGATGAACCTGTTTGTGAGCAAGTTGAGCCTTTGTTGTGTTACATTCGATTTTACTGACCCAGGTAAGAATATCGCGGAAAAAGATGTTAAAAGGAAAACTTTGCTTGAACTTTTGGATTTTGTCGCTTCTGGGTCGATGAGATTCAGTGAACCTGCTATCCTTGCCATGAGCAGAATGTGTGCTATTAATCTATTTAGGGTTTTCCCGCCTCATTATAGGTCTAATGGTGGTGGTGCTGGTGGTGAGAATGATGATGATGAGCCATTATTTGATCCTGCTTGGCCACATTTACAAATTGTGTACGAATTGCTGCTTAAATTTATTACTTCTCCGTGTCTTGATGCTAAGGTTGCCAAGAAGTATATCGACCATTCATTTATTTCGAGATTGCTTGAATTGTTTGATTCAGAGGATCCAAGAGAAAGAGACTGCTTGAAGACTATTCTGCATAGGGCTTATGGGAAGTTCATGGTGCATAGGCCCTATATTCGAAAATCTATTAACAACATATTTTATCGGTTGGTGTTTGAGTCCGAGAAACACAATGGAATTGCTGAGTTATTGGAGATTTTTGGGAGCATAATTAGTGGATTTGCCTTACCTTTGAAAGAGGAACACAAAATCTTCTTATGGAGGGTTTTGATCCCCTTGCACAAGCCAAAATCTATGGGGGTTTATTTTCAGCAATTGTCGTTCTGTGTTACACAGTTTATAGAGAAGGAGCCAAAGCTAGCCAGCACTGTGATAAGGGGTTTGTTAAAATATTGGCCAATAACAAATAGTCAGAAGGAGGTGATGTTCCTGGGTGAACTGGAAGAGATTTTGGAAGCAATCAATATGGTAGAGTTCCAGAGGGTCATGGTCCCATTGTTTTGGCGGATTGGTTGCTGCATTAACAGCTCACACTTTCAGGTAAACTGTTATTCTGAATCCTTTTGGTGAATCCTCATCATTAGCATATATTTATATGCTTATTTTTCCAGTTAAAAGAATAAAGTCCATGCTTCGTTGTATGGTGCTCTATATTTGCCTTTGCAGTCATGTTATAGCAAATTTTATTTCTGAGTGTACAAAGTTTTGATAGAGAGATGAAATTCTACACATTATATGTTTTTTTAATATTTTTGAAGTTTGGACATCTAAGTGGAAGGACCTGCTTGGTACAATAAAATTGGCATGTGGGGGGGGGGGGGGGGACGGGAATATTGCAATTTAATAATATTTATAACTAGAATAAAGTGTACATGCATGCAATGCAGGTTGGAACAAGTTCTTTGTTGATTACTACCACTGTGCCTCCCAATTTTATTTTTTTATTTTTTTATATCAGTGCTCACAATTCAGTTATCCACTTGCTTAAGTTCCATTCCAGATCCTGGGTTCTGTTTTTTGTCTAAATATTCAACCATGTTTGGCTCAACGCCATGGGTATACACACAGTACATATTGTTGGAATTCGATTATTTCTTTCTGATATTTCTAATGAGCAAGTCAAAAACTGGGAGCTGCACTTTCATCACCATATGTTATTTTACCTTGGAGACCCATATCATGGAAAAAGATTCTTGATTTTTTCTAGTTTGTCTGAACTTTTCCATGAACTGATTAGTAATTTCTGCTATAGCATGTGTTGGCCAGTTTATTAGCTTTATGAAACCCAATTTTTTTCTGTGCTATCATGACATATATCATAGCTAAAGTGTATTAGAAAGGAAAATATTTGTTAAGCTATATATATGCCATCATTTCCCAATTTTATTTTCTTGTGATACCTATCCAAAATTTTCTTGGGCTTCAAATTTTTGTCAAATTGTTTTATTTGCTTGCAGTGACTGTGATTTAAGTTGGCACATCGGTTACTGTTATGGAGTTATATTGGCACTGAGATGCTCTTAATTTTGAACTTCTAAACTTGGTCGAGTTATTGATTGTTAAAGGGAGGAATTATACTCAATGTTGGAACTGCATGGAGTTTTGGAGTTTGCTTGGTCACACACATAATTTGAATTTGTATTTGAACAAATGTTTTCCCTTTTACTTTCTTTTTTAGAGGCATTTTATGAGAAATGGGAATTTTAAGCTTGGAGGGTTAACCCCAAGTGGACAGAGACTAAGTGATCCTTGCTTTATAATGTTTTGCTTCAGGTTCAAATTCAAAACATGTCTCACAACTTCTGTTGGGAGATTCTGCACATCTGTGCAGGTGCTCTGTTAGATTGCACTAATTTTGGGTACTTGATAGGATGTGAAAGTAGTTTCTTCATTATTGCTTCATTGAAACTCTGGTTGTATCTTGTCTCGGAATGGATGGATCTTTTAAGGGTTAAAGTTCGTTTAGGGCTCTCAAGTAAATTTACAAATTCCCTGGACATCTCTCTCTCTCTCTCTCTTGGCCTTTTTTTTTAATAATTCGATTGCTGCAATTTTTTCTCTATTTTTATGCATTTGTTACTTTTTTGCACCCTTTGCGCTATAATCTTTGCCATATTGTGTTTCTTATGAAAATTAGTTGTTTCCATAAACATGCCTGTGGTGTTCACTCTTTGATTAATTGCTAAAATAATTATATCTTTTCTATTCAACTTGATTTGTTTCAGGTATCTGAAAGGGCCCTTTTCTTATGGAACAATGACCATATTGTCAACTTGATCGCGCATAACCGTCAGGTGATCCTTCCCATCATATTTCCAGCTTTAGAGAGGAACTCTCAGAGCCACTGGAACCCGGCGGTGCTGAACTTAACTCTTAATATTAGAAAGATGTTCGTAGAGATGGATGAGAAGCTCTTTCTGTCTTGTCATTCACACTTTAAGGAGGAAGAAGCAATTCTGAGCTCAGCAGCTGAGAAGCGAAAAGAAGCATGGGATCGACTAGAGCGTGCAGCCAGTCGCCAGCCTGTGATTGGAAATACTGCTGTTTTAGTGTCTCCTTTGATAACCTGAATTACATGTTAGATGTCGGAGCTTTTTCTTTTTCCTCCTGTTATGGCAGGAAAACCACAAGAAATGTGGAAATGGCTGTTAACGGCGACGGTATTTCCTTTTGGTCATCTAATGCTTCTGGCTGCTTGATGTAGTAACATGGTTTTGATTGCAACTGTGTGGGATGCAATATACCCCATCTGATAAGTAATGAGAAGGACCAAGCAATGGATCAAACGGTTTTCTGCATAAGCTTATTTCCAAAATATTCTTTCTCTAATTGTGTGGCATTAAGACCCTGCCCAGCGAGAACTTCTTTGGTAGACTATCTACTTAAAACAGGTGCAAAAGACTAACGATAAGCAGATATGTAAATGTGTTGGGTATATTATGTTTAAAAATTTATCCCCCAATAACTGATCACTAGTTTCTTGGTGGAGTAAAAAAGAAAATGTCCATGACAGGAGAGCGTGGAGTACAATAACCAAAATTTGATGTACAGGCATTGCCCATGTGTTTTTTTTTTTTTTATATTAATTTAACTCTTGATCTCACAATTCTTAATTTTAAAGATTTATTAGTTGCCCATGTTTTAACTTTTAACTTTTCAGCCAAATTATCATCCATGCACTAAGGTTCTGAAAATGTTGATTACATATTTACGTGATAACTGATAACTAATCTCCTGAGTCTTGCAGAACACTACGAATGGCCTTTTTTTATTTTTTATTTTTTCCTTTTTTAATTTATAATTAAAAAAATCAAGAGACCAACTGCTTATTTAGTTATTTGAGATGGTCCCCTAAAAAGTGAGTTAATTTGAAGGAGCCCTTGTACAAATAACTAGTTAACACAGACAGTCGAAAAGCTTATTAACATTCCCGCCCAAAAACAAAAAGCCTAATAACATTAACAATCATAAAATGTTTAAATTTTAAACGCCTTTGGTTGGACAAGAATTTTTAATTTAAAGGAGCATTACCAATCATGAAATGTTTAAATTTGAAAGGAGCTTATTAACATTATCCTCATTGTATCCAAAAAAAAAATTTCTCGTGATATAATTTTCACGCAGTTAAGAACTGGGTAGGTCTAGGTACCCAACTAATTTTTACGCAGCTTGTTTACACAGTAGGTTCAAAGTTCATGCCAAAAAGTTACAACAGACTGACCGGCACAGCCGATGGAAGATTTAATTAACCATCATTAAGAAAATAAGTCCTATAGCAGAGTTAAAGCATTTCCTACCATATTCATGTAGGAATTCATTTAACTTTGATAAAGTATTTATATTACCAAACCTGAACATTAAAGACTAGAGAATAAAGATTATTGCTTCACATAAATCCTTGTGAAGGTTGGATGATGCCATGAGTTTATAAACCTTTGCTGCAAAGTGGAAGTAAATTTAGTGCGATGGAGTTGCACATTATAACAGACTACAAGAAAAAGCAGTATACTGTATCTCTTTTTTTGGCATTTTCATTACAAAGGTGTGGTACAAAAATAATCTTGAAACAGCCACATGACTTGTTGCATGATGGCAACCTGGAAAGAGTCTAGTTGATGTTAGCAATTCCTAGTAGGCTAGGAAGTTCTAAAAAATTATTTGCCCTTAGGCATACACACCTACTGCTTGAACTCTATCATGCTGTACCAACTTCACGTTACAATGAGATCTAGAAGTACCAAAATCTGATACCATCTTATAACGAAGGAACAGACAGTAAATTGGAATAATTAACATTAGTTAGATGGTAAAATATATTACAACCAATGATAATATCACCGTTACTGTACCAGAAATCTTGAAGTCATCCTTTAGAGCTGTATCATTTACAATTGAACCTCGAAGAGTGATAGCACTGGTTTTGGAGACAATGCTGCCACACACTTGAACTGTCAGAAGCAAAATTCACCGTCATGTAACCTTCTCGCGACCAGTTTCAGTAAGCTATATACAGGCATAATAATTTGCTTATTTACTTAGTTTAATTCGGATTGAGAATATCTTAAAGAAATTGAATAAGAACTCATTCAGTAACCTCTTATCTTAAATGATTACATAAAATTCAAATATTCCAAGTTGGCATGTTTTACAAGGCCAAAAAGGGAAAGAAACAAAAGATTCTGAAGAGTACTAGTGTACTACACCATTATAAGTATTGTGGCCTTGTGATATATAGCAATTGGAGTGTGTGACACTGTGACTAGCGGAGTTAAACTTTGGTCAATTGGAGGTATGTATGTTTCTTACCTTCTGATGTTTATATTTTTCACGTATCGCATTCAGGGAACATGTTTTGGTATTAAGCTGTAAATCTTCCAGGGCAAGGACAGTAGTTTTAAGCTCTGATATTTTGTAATTTGTATAGTGCTCCAGAGTCGGATTCTGCAAATAAGACACATGGAAACCTTTTAGAATTTTACACACCCAAAAACTACGGTAAATTGTCAACTTGCAACTAGGTATCAGAAAAAGTTCAAACCCATGGGTGCTCTGACTGGTTGAGCGTCCATCTTGCAAGGAACACAGCAGATGCAGCTATCAAGGAAGGTAGGAACTTCAGGAAGCTGTATTCAACTAGAGTAAGCTCTGCTAAATAATTTGCCAGGAATTCTAGTTCAACACAAGGAACCTATATAACAGGAGAATTGATAAGCAAATTAGTTTTCTTTATTTTCGGGATAGCATAGTAGCACCTTCTGTATTTAAATTGTGGAATGTGGATATTGAAAAGCAACTATAGTACCTTGTTAGAAGATTGCGCTGCTTGGATGAATCTCCTGAAAAACAAAAATGATCATCATAGTTCAATGAAGATTTAACTAAATGGCATTTTCCCAAAAAAGAAAGATGAATATATAATACGTACCTGAGAAATGTTTTGGTGGTTGGAACGGACAATTGAAAGTGCAAAAGATTTAAAACCTCACTTTCCATTTTCAATACCTGTCAAGTGCCACTGATTAGGTGCCTTGTATACCAGTTTTGGTGAATACTGTTTGGACAGATTAAGGTTCCAGCAGTAATTTAGAGTGTCATTTGATAAGTGATTTCTAGCAGTTATCCTCGGCCATAGAAGTTTATGGATGATCGGCTGTGATAGCGTATTAGAACAAATTAGCATGAGATATGGCTTGAAATTAAGTCTGTTGAATTAATTCTAGTGTATCAACTGGTATCTCGAAACAGATGATTCTGAATGAGTTTCTCCTTTCTCTTCTTCCGGACAATGTAAAGAGCTAACCGACTCAACTCTTATTTATTTCACAGAAAGAGAAACGTTTCTTTCAAAAAGAACCACTATATATCAGATACTCAACTACAGTTCATTTGTCTGTTTTTCAGGCCCTATTGGTTGTCTGTCATATACTTCTTTCACCCATAAAATACACAACCATTTGTCATCTTGTATCCATGAAAACTCTTTCCCCCTTAGGTTTGATTTTCATTGCAAATGACCAAGCCATCTACCATTTGGAAGTAGACAGTGAGTTCGGAATACTTAAACTCACCCTCCACCCAAAAATGAATCCAGGCCTTTTCGGCTTGGTCCTTTTCTTATATATATTTTTCATCTGGATCGTTCATTCACTTTGGGACGGTATTAAAATGCACGCAAAATACGCGTACTTTGCTAAACAAATCTTGACCGTTCAAAATTCAATGGATGGCTAAAATTGAAAAGATCCTAGCCTTTTCTTTAAAAAAAAAAAGAAAAGGCTGGGATCCGGATCCCCCTCTACCCTGGTTCTTCGAGGAATGTGGGGTGGGGAGATGCCGTCAAACTTAAACCTAAAGGCCGTCTATGTTGACACTAACAATATTTCATGATACTGAAATGAATTCAATTTCAGACAATTATTGCAGAACTAACCAATGACAGTTAGGAATATTTGATAACGAGATAAATTGAATGCCACATCAGGTAGGGAGGATCAGGTGAAAAAGTTGATTGGAGACCAGGGGCAGTTGGCCCACACGCGTTTTTAGTCAGAGCTTAATAATTATTAGGTGTTCAAAGAATCATAATAAAATATGGCTAAGGTATTAGGTGTTCAAAGAATCATAATAAAATATGGCTAAGGTGTATATATCTCAAGAAGTAAATACCTCATCTCTTGTGTATGTATTATCTGTGATGAAACAAAATTCTTCCACTCGAGGAGCACAAATCTCTTCATACTTTCTTCAAGCCATGAAAGAAAAGATCAAAAGAACATTTTAGAAATCTTTGAGATAAAAACTGAGATAATATATTACATTACCACTTATCTGTAACATCAAATGCACTCTAAAGTTTCAGGAATCAATTATACCCATTATATCACTTTCTTCTAACCTTATAAAGGTACGTAACAAATTTATTAATAGTTTAAATAGCATCTCATTACTGGCTCAATTAACGATACCATACAGAGAATATTGCAAAATCTGTAAAATGACGCACATATACGAGTCCGGGACCTACTAGTCATTGCCTTTACATTACCATATACATATCTTCTTCACAAAATTATATACGGAACTATAAAAAATAATAGTCATCATCAGATTCATCACCATACCAGACCGAGAATGAAAAAATGATTGTCATCAATTATCATCAACATCACTATCATTATAAAAACCTTAATGTTCACAGCTGATTTAAAGAAGGAATCGAGAAGACGAGAAGTCTATCTTTGAGCATGAGGAACTTGCATCTTACTTAATCAGGACCACCACAAAGTAGGGAACTTACGACGCAATCAGCATGCAAGTAACACCAACCAGCTGGAGCATCTGTTTCGGAATCAAACTTGCAGAGAGAAACCGATCAATGAGATTTACAGTAAGGTAAAGAGTGTCTGGAACCAGCTTATATTCCTCAGAAACCTGAAAGGGGATATAGCAGATATTCAGCAATCAAAGTTTGACGGTCAAACTCAGCGGACAGTTATTAGATGTTCTTGAACTCTTATGAGCCTATATCAAGAAAAGATAATAAGACACAGATACCCAACTCATTGTCATCATCTGATCATTCAACTTTGTTTCCATTGAAAGGCTTTAGAGGTGAAAACATTCATTTGATGCATAATATGGGAAGGATAGTGAGGAAGCTAGCAATGACATTGAAGTCAAGATACCAAATCATATGACCAGAATCAAAAGGAAATGAAATTTTTTTCTTTAAATTTTAAAAGAAATAGGGAAAATATTATATGAGGAAGAAAAGGAAACTATAGATTAGGATATAGTCTACTTATTTCCACTTGGGGAACACAGTGGAAAATCAATAATCCTGTTTTTGAGATTAATTTGGTAAAAAAAAATAACATGGTTGAACAGTGTCAAAAAGCTTAACAGTAAACAAGTCGTGTCGGCAACATCTTCATGACTAACATTAAAGCTTCTCTGCAGTTAACTAGAGAAAGAACTAAAAAAAAAAAGCACTACCATCAAATTATACTAGCAGTGGCACCAAACATCACACATTCAAGTAGTTGAATTGGAGCACATATACTGTTTGCAAAAACTGACAAAAGAATAAGCTAAAGATTTCCTCAAGTATAAAAATGAACATACTGCAGAGGGACTAACCTCCACAAGCCAATCAATCAGAATCCCCCGCATGCTTGGATTGATATCTCGCTGCAACTTGTCCATGTAATCAGCCAACGGTCTTCTTTGACGCTGGATTACGAAAGCTTGCATCAAATTATTTTTACTGAAGCTTATTATGCTTCTCTTTCCGTAGCACGGATAAAATGCAATTTATATGAAGTTCTTTTATGTAACATATTATAATGTTTCTATATATTTTTTTTCTCTGTTGTCCAAGAAGAATAGCTCACAGGGGATGTTATTTTTATACTCTGAAATAACTTTATTATAATGCTATAATACTGCCAGACTGGGATAATAGTAGAAAAGCAAACGCAGTCAAGGCTTACATCATAATGTTGTAAGAGAAGCTACTACATTTGTCACCAGTCACATCACATCTACAAAATTAGTATGGAAGCAAATAATCAGAAGAAATTAACATCACTACAACACAAACCTCTGTGACACGTATATTATTGTATATCTCTGGGGCATATAAACTCCAAACTTGAGAATCCTTTAACTCTGAGTCAATGTCCACAATGCCCAGGCCATCTGAGGCTCTTTGTTTCTCACAAAACATATCTATGTCTGCATAATCCGATCAAGACAACGTCAAACTCAGTTATTTGGGGGATGCTAACTTCTTAGATTTGAATCAGTGAATAAGTGGATTGCTTCTTGTAACTTATTTTTATGCTTTTGCAAAAGGGCAATCATATAAATTTGCAAATCCAAGAAATTGATGTTCCTTGGATATCAATATAGTTCTTGCATTCTCCAACTACCACCAGTCATATAAAGTACAATTGAATGAATTGAGCAATTAGCATTAGTAATCATCATGTAAAGATCCCAATAACTTGTATGTTAAAGCCTATAACAGGTAGCATTTAGAACTTCTAGTTCTTGGTAGTTCAGGTAGTGCATAAACATACTTGATATTTCGATCTACTGCGGAAAGCAAAAAAAAACAATCAAGAAAGAAGTCATACAGAAGAAAAATGTGCAAGCTTGCACTGTAAATAAAACAGTAATATTCATATATTGACCCAGAGAGGAGCATAAAAAATGTCATTTTTACAATTAGTATGTCATATCATAGACTTATAGTCTATTGCATAATGGCATACTATGGTGACTTATGAGATTATCGAAAAACCTTTATTTGGAGGGGTCGGGAGTTCATCAGACATCACTGAGTCCTGCATTGAAAGCATGGGATCTGCTAAAACACGATCTCTAAGACTATTGGTCGTACACCGTTGTGTTGGTTCTTTGTCTTCCAACTTCAATGCAACAGTGGTGTTATGTGAATCTACCATCCTTATCTTAGATAATTCCTCAGCTAACTTTATTTTAACATCCTCTTGTGTTGACGAAACTTCTTTGGAGACAACTGAAGCTAGCTTTGTGTTTTTCTTCATATAACCTCTTCTTGCCTATGTAATGGACAATCAACTGACACTTTAAAATATTGAAAATAATAGATGAATCTTGCAATTTAGTACAATAGTGGAAATTACTTAGTGAGCAAATAAAAGACAGCAGATCAAAATTTTGCTTATAAAGCTACACTCAAATAGCATTTTCATATGAGAGTAACTCACAAAACTTAACAAACCTTAACTTACCTTACCACTAGAATTATAAAATGTCGATAATTCGGCATTTGCATTGTATGACAAAGTAAGCCGTTTCATGCATACCTGAAATTTTGATGCATCAATACACTTATCATATGATTTTTCACAAATGTTGGTTATATCTGTAAGCACTGCCCTCCTCTTATGCTGAAGACCCGTAGGGGCAACCATTGAAGTTTTATTCTCATCATATGCTGCTCTTTTGGACTTTGCTTGAAGGACGCGCTTTTGTTCTGGTTTAAAGGACCGTCTTGAGGAGGGAGGTATCCCTCCCAATGATCCCAAGGCTCTGGCCCTTGCTCTAGTGATTCGGACTGGACGATCTTCATCTTTGGCACAGACTGTACTTTCTTTATTCATTTTTACATGCCTTGAAGAAAAGCAATCCGATTGCTTTAAATAAAAATTTTGCTCATACCTGCTCTTCAAAGATTAAATTACCATAAGATAACAGCAAGAAAAAGAACAATGTCTAAGCTGCAATAGGCGATAAGAACAAATCTTATGTGAGCAGCCTATTTACACAACTAGGCATGACAATTCCCAGGAAAAGAAGAGCCTTTAGGATTAACTCAGAATGGCCTAATATCATATGTTATGTTCAATTATGGGCTTCATCTTGTCAAACCTTCCCTCTCTCGGATTAATGTATCAATTACACCAATTAAGGTACTCGTCACGTATCCTATTCACCATATATCAAGAAGCAACAGCTCTAGCCTCCTCTCATCCATACATTTGCAAGAGGAATGATGCCCCACAATTATACCTAGCTCAAATTTGAAAGCTCCGCTGCCTCAGATTTAGAGGTTCAATATCAAATGGTAGAGTAGAGAGGCCAATCGGAAGCAGAGTGTACTCACTATTTGTGAGGTGAACTGGCAAAGAGGTAAGAAAGAGAGGAAGAAAGACAGCATTGATATTCGATATAGGCGGAGTGTGCTCACTATAAACAAAAACGCTAGAAAGCCCCATTCTTTATTGACTCTCAAAGAAAAAGGACAAATTTCTCAAAATACAAAGTAATGCTGCTCGATCATAGATCTATAAACAAAAACTAAAAAATAATTAAAACTAAATCAAACTCCACTTCACCAGAAACGATAAATTAGACCCCGATGAATGAAGTTCCAGAAAGAAAATCAACACTTTTCCGATAAGAATAGTGCGAGCTGAACTTACTATCTTCTTGGGAGCTCTCGACCTTCAATGGCGGCCTGTCAGAACTGTAGGGAAGAGAGAGAGCAGGAGAGAGTAGAGCAGAGAGGCGAAGCAGAGGCAGAGTGTGAGAAAGAGAGGAAGAGAGAGCACATTGATATAAGCGGAGCGTAAGCGGGACGGAGGAGGAACAGTTCAAACTTCAAATTTCCAAAGTCCAATTGGAGGAACAAAAAAAAAATTGTTATTTCCTTCGATTTTGCTATTTTCCCAATGTCGATTTTCCACCCACGTGTTAAAAAAAATTTAATAATAATAATAATATTTGCAAAATTGCTACCATGGATATGAAGGTTTACTTTTTAAAACTTTCATAAGTTTTCTTTTTCTATCAAAATTGAATGATTGAAAGGGAAAGGAGTAGTTTTATGAATTAAATAAACAGATAATTAACATGCTATAAAATATTTGACTTCCACTAAATTCAGACCATCCAACGAGAAACAAGGAAATAGTTATCTAGTGATGGGATATTATTATTATTATGGAAGTAGCAAATACTATTTATTTTTTGATATTAATTAATTATTTTTATATTATATATTTTTAAAAAAATTTTAAAATTTTTTATTTATGAATAAATAATATTAAAAAATTATGAATAGATAGTATAAGTAAATGTAAAATATTTTTAAAAACTTATCTAAAAATAGTTCATATAAAAAATAGTTGATTAATTTTAAAAAATAAAAACATAAAACATAAAAAAAAATAAAAATAAAGTTACTTATCGTTACATTATTGTAGTAGTAGGGTTACCTACTATTATTATTATTATTATAACATCCCA
>JASKGM010046823.1:1373-21012 GCA_034509205.1 Ceratonia siliqua
CAGTGGTAAAGTTAGAACGATGGTGCAAGTTGAAGGTAAGAGAAAATGGGGAAAATGGTGATAACTACATACCTAGGTCGGTGAGGGTTCTCGCATTAATAGGGAAGACATAAAGAAGGTTTTTGATCCATTATGGCCATCCACGCGAGTAAGGACGGTCACGATAAACCGAAAATGATCAATTATATTATTGGGTAACATGACCAGATCCAAGTTTTGATTGGAGACTGGGTTAGGGGAGTCCTAATCATTATTCGTTTTTTATTTTAGCATAATAAAATAAATAATTATTGGGAACTAGGAAATTTTTAAAAAAGGAAATTTTCAAAAAACCATTTCTTAATTTTTAATTTTTAATTAAAATTATATTTTCAAAGGACTACAAGAGATCATATTCTCCCATAAACATATATATTAGTATAAAATATTTAATTAGAGGTTCATATGATCTTTAAATAATTACTCACTACTTATTATTTATTGCTCTTTTATTAAAATTATGTCTTCAAAAGATTCTAAGAAATCAAGTTCTCTCAAAGTCATACATATTAGAATATAAATGGATTCTTTATTTTTTTAATCTAAATTATTTTTCACTTGTTTTAGTTTCTAATTAATTTCTTTCAATTGATTCTGTAAATTCTTTATCTATTTCAATTTAATCTTTCTAGACATATTATAATTTTAAATTTATCATTTGAGGATATACAAAATAACCAATTCAATATATTATAAATATGTAAGGATTTTAATTAAAAATTAAAAGTAGAGAAGTTAAATTAAAAAGCTAGCAATGTGTGATGAATAAACTAAAAGATTTTTGTTAAATTTGTTTCATTATATAACAAATCATACCATTTGAACCAATGTTTTAATCATTAAACCAGTAGAAACAATGGTTCATGGTTCATTAATTCGACCGTAGTTGAATTGTGGCAAGACCGATAATAAAAATTTCAAAAACAATTTATTATATAACACTACATATTAATAATACAATATAAAAAATTTTAATGATTTAATATGAAAATAATTAATAATACTTACTAATATATATAAAGCATCAAATATACATAAAATAAGTTTAAAATGATAAAGACCACATGTATTATATTAATTTATATTAAAAATATATCAAAACAATATTGTTTTGAAGTAAAAAATTTATAAAAAAAATAGTGCCAAAACGAAGTTATTTTAATAAAAGAAAAGAAAACAAGAAGAAAAAAGAAAATCGCCTGAACTGATCCAGCTCACCGGTTTTTGGCTAGTTTTGACCGATTTTCCAATTTTTGAAGCAGTTTTTTGGTCAGTTTTTTGCTTATTAGTTTTGAGGGTCTGATCAAACTGATTCATTGGTTTTCCAATTCAACCAACAGGTTCGATCTAGTTTTTCCAACATTGATTTATATATTACAGACAATTCAGTTCTGCTTGTAAAAAATATTACTTTGCTTTGGTTTATCTTTTATTATTCTATTACAAAACAAAATGTGACCGTCCTTTGTATAATGTAATAATGAGTAAAAATAGGATACTTTTTGTCAAACAAAATTGAACTTTCTTTATCCCAGTTACTTATAATTATAACCTTTTGTTTCACCTGATAATTAAACTCATGCCTTTGGATGCCTGGCAATGAAAATTTGCATAGAAAAATTGTGCTGAGTTGAGGGCTTGGGAACATTGTGTGATCAAACAGCCTCAGAGTTGGAAAAAATTGGTTTAAAAGAGTGTGTCATGTGATCCCTCTTGTCGTCTCAGCGGCAGGCAATTTGGGATGTTTGACTTCTTGGTCGGCTCGGCTCCTTTGTCTTTGTGGCGATCTTTTGTCAACCCAATGTGTCCTTGGATCTCTATCTCTACTTCTACTACAATCACTATGAATTTCACAGTGGGAAAATAAACTAGCATACAAATGCTCTAAATCTCATTTTGCATTTGAGTTTTGGTTTGGATGATTTAAAGAGTATTGTTATTTTTATGATTTTTTTATGAGGCTTCCTATGCTACCGCTGACGGTAGCATACAACCTTTAAAAAGTATTATAATTTGCATATTAACGGCCATGATTGAAGGCTGTATGCTATTGCCAACGAGTTAATACAAAATTCCTTTTTTTATACATCAAGTTTCAAATTAAAATTTTATATAAAAAGGTTGACGCTAAAACATTTATAGTTTTTGTCTCCAAATTCACATAGCTCTACGTTCCCCACACCATTGTTGACACTGAAATATTACATTTTTCCGTTGAAAAATGAATTCATAGAGAAGCGTCATTGATTCCTTGAATTTGTGTTGTGTGGAGAGGGAATCAACTCCATCGGCATGTCTTGCTCAAAAGAAGTATGGTAAAGTATAAACATAGAATTCTAATCGGTCTAGAATTCTATAAGAACATAGCATGAAAATAAAAGTGCAGAATTTAGAAGATAAATAGCCACTTGGCAAGCAGGAAAATTAAAGTAGAAAATAAATGATAAAAGCCATATGGGTGGAATAAACATACATGTGATCTCAATTTCATTGGTTGAATGAGGGTCTTCACAACGGATGGTTGATATCCTATTTATAGACTACAAGAGATAACTATTTAAATACATAATTATTATAAATTATAAAATAACTAAGTAACTATCAACTACTCTGTCTATCTTCAACCACTTTAAGTTGACCTCCATAAACTCCTTTCTTCTTTAATAATTGATAATTGCCGACAATTTATAATTTTGATGTCAACAAAAAGTTAATGAATTTCCAATTTAAACTCTTAAATATCAACTTATATTGCACTTGAATTTAATTTTTTTTAATGTAGTTACTCCAAATGAAACTGGTGAGAACTAGCATTACTTCAACAGTGAAAAGAAATTTAAAAAAATGAGTGTAGCATCTACAAAGATTGATTCAAAACACACAAAAATTAAAAGAGTAGCTTTACACCTTGTTAGTTCTTAAAAGTGTAACTGTACATAACACTCTCAAAGCCCAATTGTGCCCAGCCCAATATAGATAGTCTAAATTACATTACCGACTTAACCCAAGAGATCCAGAGACGGTTCCACCCCTCTCTATGCCTATAAATACTCCCCTTCATAGGTATGATAGTCTTTTTTGACACTCTTTACGTGTATCACTTTATTAGCCTAAATTGAACTAACTTATATATGGAGTTCGGGTATAATCAACCGAGCTTTTAACTCAAGTGTGTCCCCCTCTTGCAGGATACATTTCCAACTCGATCTTCACTGCACCCAACCTCAACATAGACATTATTAATAACGTTAAGTTTCTTTGTGACCAGACTTCTTACAAAAATACAATGTTCTTTGAAGTGTGCCTTCTTAGGTTTCAAAGTGTTTCTCAAACTTTCCTTCTTTCTACTCTCGTCAGAGTGTTTTCCTTTATTCCTCTTCTAAAGTCTCTTATTCTTACCTCGTTTAATTACTACTTAAGCAATATTGTGAAACAAACTAAGCACAATGAGTTTTTCCTTTCTTAATATAGACTTTTCTTCTTGAGAAACAACAGAAATTTATTTATTTATACGCCATTCCTAATTCTAAGCATTGCAGGAAAGAACATCAAACTGAGATATGAGGGATTTAAAAATCTGTCAAACCAAATGACTGTCACCTAACTCCACCTTCAATGTAGATATCAGTTTGTTAGTAATTGATGAGCTTCATGGTAACGCTCTCTTCAAGCTTTGTCAAATTTCAAAACTTTAATTCATTACCAATATCCTTAAGAAATTCCTTGGCATTCTTAGTCTCAAGAATTGTCTAAACTGATTTGTCCATGGTGTATTTGATGATCATCACACACTCTATTAAAGTGTATCCATTTCTCATTAGCCGTTTTAGCAGTAGAAGAGATATCAAAGGGCTTTACAAGTTCATAGTCCCTTAAAGCCACATATTTGGTGATGGCAAGAAACAAGGCTCAAGAATTTAAGCTAGTCATCATATATAATTGGTCTTATTCAGAGTTTTTACTGCAGTCAATTGTATTGGTCGAGAATACAGAAGTTTAAGAGGAAAAAAAACAAAAAAAAACACAAAAGGTTTACCACAATAACCTTGATATCATAAAGATACGCAATCAACTCTTTAATACAAAAGAGTCTCATAAACTGTAACCCCGCATATGGTTCTAATCAGCATATATAAGCTTTTCACACCAAATATATATATATATATATATATATATAATATTATGCCCCTAAATTGTTTCATACCAATAGGATATTTTAAATTTTAAGAACAAAATATGCATAATCGTCAATAAGAATATTAATAATGAAACACCAAATTAAATAGGTTATGCACACCACTAATTAATACTAGTGTCTTGACATATACTAACCTACATGTCAATTCACTTTTAAATTAAAATTTAATTATTTGAAAATTAAATTCTAACTGACCACTATCTATTAAAAAAAATTAAAAACATAATGTAGTGTTGGGAAAAAGATTAGACAGTTTTTTTTCTTCTTCTGCAGTTAAGAATAGGTTCCACAAATTATTCAAAGCAACTATTGTCAATATCAGGCAATTACCAGCATTCACATGAAGCATAAATAATAAATCAAAGGGACACTGAATTTAACGTGAAAAACCTAGAGAAAAACTACGGAACCTAGTCCAGTAAAATCTTTCACTATTGTAAAAATAATGGGTACACCACAACAGTTTTCCTAGTAGCCCAAGAATCAACAAACTACCCTAATCCTCACCAAAATATGTGGATAACCACAACTATCAAAAAAGTTAAACCCAAAAACAGTGCAATAGCCCAATCATGTCAAAATAAAGCTCACAATGCCAGGGACAACATACTGAAATTTCATAAGATTGGAATTTGTTTACTCCTTCACACATCTGGACAAAGTTGCACTTTCTTCTCCTCTGTTTTCCGCTGCTACACCTCTCACTATTCTTTCTCTCGGGTCACTTTGTTCTTAATACTCGGCTTCGTACTCCATCTTTTTGTTAAATGCCTTTTTTTAAGTCAAAGTCAACAAGGGCCCCACTTGATGAGGGACCTACTATATAGGAATAACATTGACTAACTATCTATTATCCCTTAAAATAAATTAAAAGAACAATAAAGAAATGATAATGACAAATTTGAGCTAAGGTCTAACCCCTAAATACATATATATTAGTCTAGATATTCTCATAACTTTTTAATCATTACATCTTACAAGATTGGTCCCACGCTAAGTGTGAGAAATCATATAGTAAGACATCCATATAAAAATATTACATTTTTCCAAAATCTCAATATTTTGCAAAGAAATAGACTATGTGCTCAAAATTATTCACATAAGTAATATAAATTAATGTGCTTATCCAATTGAAAAAATTAAATTTATTAGAGCCTAACCTCAAAAATATAATGTCCATAGATACATGAACGTTCAACAAATGAAATTCTAGGGCAGAGTTTGGAGAGAAAAATGTAAAACAACATCGTGCAAGATTATGAAAAACTATAAAAATATTTGCATCAATGTTAATATTTCCAAAAAATTACAAAAAGATATAAGAGGATGAGCAAAGCAAGAAGCTAAACTAAACGGGCCAAAATGCCCAAGATGTGGCTTACACTCACATTTTTTGCTGTGGGGAACTAAAACTATTAAGGGTCCATTTGAATGGGTAAAAAAAAGAAAATGCCTTTTATGCTTGGTGCTTTAAAAACAAGGCATTTTATCAAAATAAGAAATTATTTTGTATTTGTATATAAGTAATTGAGAAGTACTTTTAAATTAAAAAAAAGTGTTTGTATGCTAAATTATAAAAAAAAAACTTTTAATTAATAAAAATATTAAAAATGACATGTAAAAATGATTTTTTGGTAATGTTTGGAAAAAAAAAGTATTGAAAATTATATTTTAAAAAAATTTAAATTCTAAAATAAATTTTGTAGTTAATTTTTTTTAATTATTTTAAAATTTTTAAAATTTGTAATTCTCTAAATTTTGTTTTGATAAATATGTAGGTGGGTAGATGTTTAATTGAAAATAGATTTTCTCTTTTCCACCAAGACTTCCTTTTTTCACAAGTCATATTTTTTGACTTCAAAAAAAAAATACCCAAAACTCTTTTATTGGTTGCTTCTCATTTTTTTTTCAAAAACCAAAACAAACGCCTTTTTTTCTGTAAAAGAACTTTTTTTATTGAAAAAAAGGACCCTTTTCCATAAAAAAAAATCAATCCCTTAGCTCTCCTTCACCCAGTGGGTCTAAAGTTGAGTGACCTAGTTTCTAACGGAAAAAACAACTCACTTTCCTACTCAAATTTTCGGATTTTATAGTCTTTCATGATAAATCAAAGCCCTAATTTAATTTTAGTAAGAAACAAAAATGGACCAAGGAAACCAAAGTTGAGGAACATTTTTAATGGAGTTGTCCCTTTTCTGTGTAGTCCCTACCCACGCTCTAATGTTTCTAGGGATTAATTGAAAGCTTGGTGAAGACGCTGTATAACAACAATTGGTCGACCAGTTGCTGTAGTTTCATCGATCGGATGTGCATAAACTGGCATAAATACCCTCAAACTTGGCCGAGAGAAATAAGAGCAAGAAAGGGATTTAAGGCAAAATTAAACTAGGGATTTTGAATTTGATGATTTCAAGGTAAGATCCTATCTAAAATTATACATTTCTTACTTCACTATCCCTAACCAACTCTAAAATTCTCTTGAATTGTGGAGTTGGAAAGGGGTGCTAGAAGTGTTTGAAGTTGGATCGAAGTAGAGGGTGGTTAAAGAGAGGATTTTTTTACATTGTGGTATGTATTAATTAGAGTAATACTATCAAATGCTTTTGAAATTGCTATCTAAGCTGCGTAACTCATGGAGTTTATACCAATTCGTTATATGGGGCTTTTATACGTATTGTACTTTAAATAGTCGTTAATTCCGTTAATTTTTCTTTATTATAATGCTCTTACTTTTACACTTAATGCACTGAATAGAAATTTATACACTTTATTAGAAGGAATGTGGTTAAATATGTTATTGGATCACTTGAGCGGGTAGTTAGAAGTAGACCTTGGCTAGTATATTCGTGAACTTATGTTGAGTCTAGGCCAAGTATCATCTTAAAAAGACATAACCCATATAAAAAGACATAACCCATCCCTGTCCCATTGTCGCCGACAAAGCTATTATCTGTCCACCAGCCACCAGAGTCAACAGTTTTGGATTTCCCTCAAAGTACCACCTTAACGGTTTTGTATTTCCTTCCTTAGGATTGGTTAAGCTGTTGCACTATCGGCATCTTCAGAGCGTAAGTCCATTAACAAACAGGTAAATTTTCACACCTAAATTGATTTGCCTTTTGGGGGTTTTGAGCTGGGTATTTGAGTTATTCCATGTGACAAAATTCATGGGTTTAATTTTAAGTATTTGATATTGTGGGCGTTGTTTTACTTTGCCAACCCTTTTCTGCAATTTTTTTCTTGGCTTAAGGGATGTGCATCAGAATCTATATGTTTGAATATGACCCTTGGAATAAAGTTTTACTATATATAGGAAATTTATGTAAACTTTTCGCATCTTGGCATAACATTGTGTTCTCCTTTTCTAGGAAATTCTTATTAGGATTTGTGCCTTTTATGTGTTTGCCAAAATATTGATGATGGTGTATGTGATGTTAAAATGCTGATGTTAATTAGTGTATGTGTTCCTTGGTTGTTGTAAGGGAAGAAAAATAAAATGCTTATGTTAATATCCATAAATGAGTTTGTGATTAGGTGACATCAAGCATAGGTTTTCAACTGGGTATGGTAGTTTTTCCCCAAAGTTTCTTTATTTTTTGGAATTTGTTTTTATAGTGATGATGTTGGTAACTTCATTTTTCACAGTTTTGACTCATTTTTGTGTTTATCTTAAATTTATTGGTCCTTGAATTGTAAATGATTGGTCTTGTATCAATAGAGATTTTTTTTTTCTTACTTTTAATTTGTTGCTAGCTAGCCATTCCCATATGTAAATTTCCATATATTACATATTTATAGCAAGTTCTGTATTATGTATGATAGTTATTGTTAGCTTCCTGTATATATTTAGGATTAGTTTTTATTGAGCCTTGTAATATATTGGCTCATTGGCCCATTCTTTCCTATATACATATTAAGCTCTAGTAAGTGATCATATTCACTTACATACATTTTCACATTAGGATTTCTTTCTATCTCTCTACTTTTCACATGCTATTAGAGCCTAGGGAGGGAAAAACCTAAAGTTTCAAGTGTCACGACCCAATTCAGGCACGTGACTAGCATAAGAACTACTATAAAGCAATTCCCACGAGCCTGACAGACATTTATGCAAACAATAACAATTAATAATGATAACAGATTACCATCTAATAACCGGAGTTCAAAAATTATTTATACAGAAAATTGGATAGATTTTTCCCTGAAAACTGAATATTTCGAGGAGGACAACAACCAAAATAAAAGTGGGCAAGCCCACTACTGCACATAAGGGCCTTAGTGGCCACTACAAAACCAGTCACAGTGCGAGCATATAGCTCCTATGCTGTTCACATACAAATTACTATACATAAAATATTGTACACTTAATGTTATTCTACACATGCAAAACTACTAACTGTCCACAATACATCCATAGGTTGCTCCATTGTCCCTTCTAGAATTAACCCACCAGATTTCCAATGGCAGGTCCCTAAGATTCTGGACGATCAAAAGGTGAGGGTTTTGTAATGCTGTCTAAAAAAAATTAAAATGAGGAAATGAGTCTACAGACTCAACGAGCAGAATTAAGCCCCCAAAGTATTAGCTTATAAAACAATATCATAAGTATATCACGTACTGATAAGCCCAGAATAAATTATAGTTTAGAAAAAACTCTTTGATACAGAAAATTTCCTCGGTATAAGCATAATTCACAGAAATATGAATACATTTAGTAGGATGGATCCACTGTTTCTTCACAAGAGAAACTCTCACAATTACATATATCAAACAATGCACTGAAACAGGTTGCCTATCAAAAACAACATTTAGATCACTGAGGTATAAATTCAGAGTAATCTCACGGATAATGCTATGTCAAAGTATGGTCCATGGATAATCACTTAAACTAGGTGCACCTAGGGTTTCTCTATGGAAGTAGCTAAAGGATCCATCAAAAACCACTTCTAAATTCACAATCCATGCTACTTTAAATAATAGAATATAAAAAAAAGAATAACTTCTAGCCAATATATACTTGAAATAAATTCAGATACTTCTCAGTACCAATACACTTTAATACAGGAACAAGATAAAACTTAGGTAATACCCAATCAATTCATGTAGTACAAGAAATTAGCAAATATTGTTGCACCACAAAAAATTTATTAAAAGAGCATTTTTTTTTTTCATTTAACCCTTCTAAATATTAAGTTTCATATATCTAATATATTTTAAACAAAATAGGTAATATATAAGAGAAATGGGAAATTCCACTCACCTAACACAAAGTTTAAAACTCCACCCTTATTAGCATAAATTGTCTTGAATTCTTGGAGGTTCCTCTTGAAGTTAATCTAATTGAAATCCTTGAAATTTTTTTCACCCCAATTTAATAGTAACTTAAAGCTTCAATATAATGTTCCAAACATTCAGCCCCCACTAATTGTATGAGTTACATGCTATAAACTTGAATAATCTTACTAAAAATATGGCATTTAAGCTTGCTTACCCACATGCACTAGAATCAACCGTAAAACAAGGGAGGCAGAAGAGTCATGATTTTTGGAGCAAAAACATAACAAAATTGGTTTATATTATAAAGGTATATAACCCCCAAGTTGAACCCTTAAAAATATAAGGATCATAGATGAAAATAGAGCAGCAGAAAGCGAGAGAAAAGGCTGGAATAGCAGAGCAATTTGAATCAGAAAAATAGAGCAACAAACACAACAACACAACAGCAAAGAGACACAAATACATCAGCAGAAATAGCCACACAAAAAAAACCAGAAACCGAAATACACGCTGGACCTTAGAGCTTTCTGGAGAGATGTAAGCTTTTTCTTTTCCAAAACTTGTATAACTAGTTAAAGAGAAAAACCCCAACCGTGACAATTTCTTAAGGCACCACGTAATCCTCCTGGAGTTTCTAAAAGGAGTCTCCAATAAAACTAGCCACCAACTTCACTCAAAATTACATGTACAGTATCCACATGAATTCACTAAGTGCAAAGGAACTTGTCTAAAAAAATTAACCTCTTCCTATAGCTATCTACGGAATAGCATATATATATTTTTTATTTTTTTCTTTTTAACCTATATATATATATATATATATATATATATATATATATATATAAATATACCCACTTATTTAATTTCTTATTCCCACTCAAATTAAAATATTGCTTAAGCAAGGACCATTATATCAAGTGTGTGAGTACCAATGACGGTGAAACACTCAACCTTCACATCTGTCAGATCTTGTTGGTTCCCTTCTTGGTATCGGTTGCCATTTCTGGTCATACCACTGTGTTTGAATAGCTCCCACCAGCATAACCCTTGAATAGCGCTGCCCAACTCTTGTCCATGTCTTTCCTAAGTGTCTGCCGTCCAACGAGGCTTTGAAACTCTGATCTGCCTTTTTCGATGTGTATTTGATGATGACGACACTGCTAACAACCTTAGACGTCGCTAATCGGCTTGTCCCCGAATGCCAATCACCAGCAGCCACCGCACGCACCCCCACAGGCTGCCATGCTATCCAGATAGCTTCAATTTCCATTTTTGCACAATCTTTCAAGCTTTTTCAGCTCTCTATAGCTTATTTTAGGTCTATTAGGGCTGCCTTCCATCCAAATCATGTTAGGTTCCACTTCTTCAGTCACTTCTGTCAACAAATTGGGTAACTTCACCCCTATTTTCACTTCTCCTATTATTACTACTAAAAAACTTTCTGAGAGTGCCAATTATATCTCTTGGTCTACTTCAATTGAATTATTGTTTAGGGGACAAGGGGTTGAAGATCACCTAACCACCAAGGTTGATACTATACCTGATTCTAATAGGGTTGCTTAGAAGAAAACCGATGCCTTTTATGTAATTTACTATGGTAGTCTATTAAGCCTGAACTTTATCCCATTTATAAGGTATATAGAAACTATCAGCAGTTGTAGGATAACGCCAAAACTCTTTATACAAATGATATTCAATGTTTTGTCAACTCATCGAATTAGCTAGCATATGTGTTTGCGAAGTCTCTTAGAGGTTCTCGTATTGGGTTTCTTTATAACAAGCTTGGTGCATATGACTTATATGCTCCAGCTTGAGGGGGAGTGTTAGCTTCCTGTATATACCTAGGATTAGTTTTTATTAAGCCTTGTAATATATCGGCTCATTAGCCTATTGTTTCCTGTATATATATTAAGCTCTAGTAAGTGACCATACTCACTCACACACATTACCACGTTAGGATTTTTCTCTATCTCTCTACTTTTCACAGCTATCATCATAATATATTTTGTGAATTGAAAATGTAAAACTTTGACCAATAATCTTGGAGCACTCTTTGATAGGGTGGTAATGCATTGTGGTGGGAACCTTACACCATGTATGAGTTTAAAAAAAATTTGGGAATTTAGAAAAATTTGATTGATTGGCCCAAATCCTCTCATGATTCAAATGCCTTACAAAAGATGTAATTTTTAAGAAACCCCAAAGAGGAAGGAGTTAAAGGAAGGGAAGAAGGAAGGAACAAGTTGAGCATATGGGAGACAAAAGCAGAGGAAAATAGGGAAAGTTTAGCATAAGTAAAGTCAATGATTTCTAGAAATAGTTCCATCTTTGTTTGAATTTGTAAATTTTACATTGGAAAGAAAGAAATTTGATTTGGTTCTTCAAGAAACAAAGTTGGTTTAATAATTAGGTGTAGGAAATGGAAATTGGAATAGAAGAGGAAGATTGCTTTTCTTTATTGAGTGAATTAACAATTTGATCCCTCAAATATGTAAGTCTTCTCAATTTGGTCCCTTAATGTTAAAATGTCTCAATTTGGTCCTTCAAAGATGCAAGTCATCTCAATTTGGTTTCTCAACAAAGTAAGTCCTCTCAATTTGGTTCCTTAATGTTAAAACATCTCAATTTGGTCCCTCAATGATGAAACGTCTCAATTGGTCCCCTAAAGGTGCAAGTCATCTCAATTTGGTTACAATAATCTTGAAGGTATATGAGACGATGTGCATCTTTGGGAGACCAAATTGAGAAGTTTCAACATTGAGGGACCAAATTGAGAGAAAATGTATATTTGAGGGACTAAACTGCTAATTCACTCTTCTTTATTTCACTTTTTTGTTTACTTGGACTTTGATTTTTTAACATCAATGTGTTTGCCTTTGATTGTCCATGGATATAGCAATTATTTGCCTTTGTTGTTTTTCTCTTGTCATCTAATTTACAAGATTTAAGCATTTGAGGTGAGATCTTGATATGCTTTATCACCATTCATACTTGTATATTTCTTATTGTCTATGATTTTGCAACTATTTTCATGTCCTAAAAATATTGTTATTATTATTGTATTAAAACATAAATTGCACTTACAAAAATGAAAGAAAAAAAAAAAGAACTACTATAATGGGCCAAGCTCAGGATTTACCCAGGGGCTAGGTCCAAATCCTAACTCATGAGTGTAGGCCAAATTTAAGATGGACTTGGGCCTAAGCCCACACACATAAAGCAACTGGGCTTAGGCCCAAACCTGGCCTGACCTAGTCCATGAACAAGTGTAGTTAGGAGTATCGTTAGGCTATAGAAAGTCATGCAGTTAGTATCTCATTTTTTTCATTTTGCTTAATAGAATTGTAAGATTCTCTATTTCTACCTCATTCTTCTATCTTAATTCTTCTTCTTACTTTTAACCCTATCAATTGGTATTAAAGTCGTCGATCCATCGGCCATGGCAAAGTCCACCTGAACACAAGCAACCATTAGAGAGTCAGTTAGTATATCACATAAAGCTTGGTGAAGACGCCATATAGCAACAATTGGTCGACCAGTTGCTCTAGTTTAGTTGATTAAGCATAAATACGCTCAAACTTTGGCCAAGAGATATTAGAGTAAGAAAAAGGTTAAAAGGCAAAGTTCTAATAGGGATTTTGAATTTGATGATTTCAAGGTAACATCTCTCAATCTTTTGATCAATTCCTTGATCGTATCTAAAATTCTACCTTTCTTACTTCTCTATACCAAACCTACTCTAAAATTCTCTTGAACTGTGGAGTTGAAAAGAGGTGCTAGAAATGTATAAAGTTGGATCGAAGTAGAAGATGGTTAAAGAGAGGACTTTTTTTACATTGTGGTATGTATTAATAATACTACCAATTTTTTTTTGAAATTGCTATGTAAGCTGCATAACACATTGAGTTTATACCAATTCCTGATATGGGCTTTTATATGTATTGTAGTTTAAATAGTCGTTAATTCTATTAATTTTCCTTTATTAGAATGCTTAGTTGGCTTACTTTTACACTTAAGCACTGAATAGACATTTATATGCTTTATGATTGGTGATTTATTAGAAGGAATGTGGCTCAATATGTTATTTGGTCACTTTAGCGGGTAGTTAGGAGTATCACTGCCTATGGAAAGTCATGCAGTCAGTATGTCATTTTTGTCTGTTTCTACCTCATTCTTCGATCCTTCTTCTTCCTACTTTCAACCCTATCAATTGGTATTAGAGTCATCAATCCATCAGCCATGGCAAAGTCTACCAGAACACAAGCAACCATTAGTGAGTCAGAGGAAAGAACGCAAGAGTTGGTGAATGCTCAGGTAGCCAACTTACAGCAAATGATCAATGGACTATCAACTCAGGTTACAGAGGTCATGGCTTCAAGGCAAGGATAGCACTCACCAGCGAGGAGTAGTGGTTCTCAACATAATAGAGGTGAACAAGTTGTTAATACACATTTTACCAAAATGGGCTTTTCTAAAATCACTAAGGATGATATAAGGGGCTGGTTGGTGAAGTGTGAGAAGTATTTTAAATTGGATGGAACATTAGAGCAAGATAAATTCACTATAGTTAGCATTGCTTTAGATGAGAAAGCTTTTAAGTGGCATCTGGACTATGAACAAGTTCAGGGGGATGCCTTGCTAATTCCTTGAAGACAGTATGCATATGCTCTGAGTAAGAGGTTAGGACTTAGTTATGAATATCCCTTGGAAGAATTGATGCAACTAAAACTAACAGGGAGTGTCATCGATTATCAAGAAGCTTTTGATTCTCTTAGTTGCAAACTTAATCTATCAAATAGGCCACATTTTAGTTGTTATCTGGCAACATTGCAAAAGGAAGTGGCTGGAAGTGGGAAACTATTTCATTTAACTACCCTATTGGATGCTATGCAATTGGCTCAATTGTAGGAATCCAATATGGAATATATAGGCAATTATGTTATGGAGAAAGTGAATAGTGGGAAACAACATTTCAATGTTTTCTCTATATGGTAACTAGTGGTGAAAACTAAGCACACTATGCCAAATCAAACCAGGGAAGTTAAAGGAGGTAAGCCTAATGTGAAGTGGCAGAGAAATAGATGAGAACGGGGCCAAAAACCTATGTTACTACTGCCATGAAAAGTATATGCCAAGTCATAATTACCCACAGATGAAGAAACTACAATTCCATGTGATGGAAGTGGAGGAGCCTGAGATGGAAGAATAAGGGAAGGAAGAGAAAGAAGAAGTAACTCCTGAAGTTATAGGAATAGATCCTCAAATTTCTCTCAATGATACCAATAGGGTGTCAAATTACCCAACAATGAGAGTTAAAGGAGTAACTAGGAGAAAATCCTTACGCATACTTATTGACAATGGCAATACAACATAATTTTATGGATATAAAAGTGGTTAAAAGGCTAAGGTGCATGATGGATCTAGTGGAGTGGGTGAAAGTGATTGTTGTTGATGGCAACCAATTGAATGCTCTGGAATGTTTAAAGGATTTAGTTGAAAGATGCAAGGAATTCCCTTTAAGGTTGATGTACAGGTGTTAACCCTTAGTGGTTGTGATATGGTTTTGGGCATGCAGTGGCTCAAGAGTCAAAAGTTTGGGTATGGTACTGTGGGACTTTGTGAGTTTGACTATGCAATTTGAAAGTTAAGATAAAGCTCTGAAGTTGGTGGAAGATAAGAATGTTTATAAGAAGGTAGCTGGTAGTAAACAACTACAACACTTGTTGGCTCAACATCCCCAGCTGTTTATGATCACTAGCCATGCTAAATCTTTGAGTCATACAAATATCCCTTGCTGTAGTAGGATGTTATTGAAAAGCTTATTCAAGAAATGCTTGACTCTGTAGTAATACAGCCTAGCACATCTCCTTTTGCATAACCTATAATGCTAGTTAAGAAAAAGGATGGAACCTAGGGATTTTGTGTGGATTACAGGAAACTTAAACAACAATACCATCAAAGACGAGTTCCCAATTCCATTGGTGGAAGAATTGCTAGATGAATTCTAAGGTGTTTTCCAAAATTGACCTAAGCGCAAGATACGACCAGCTCAAAATGCATCTTTAGATCTCACTCAGGGTATTATGAGTTTCTTGTAATACCTTTTGGCCTTACCAATGCCCCTATAAACTTTTTAGGGAGCTATGATTCAAAAACTAAAACCTTTTTTAAGGAAGTTTCTCTTAGTAGTCTTTGATGTTTGTCTTGGTATTCTTTGATAATATACTCATTTATAGTGCATCTTTGAAGGATCACTTGGAGCATTTAAGGTTGGTGTTGGACACTTTATGGCTTGTTTGGTTTAGTCCTTTTCTAAACAAATATGAAAACATGTTTGGTTTGATTTATTGAAAATATTTTCTAGAAAACATTTCCTAAAAAGGACAAAAATATGAACAAAAAAAGTTGTTTTCAAGATTCCTTCTCAAAAGTTTGAAAACTGAAAATAAATAATGAAAACATGGTGACATTTTTGTAATTATATAGAAAATCAAATGAAAACATGGTGGCATTTTTGTAAATACAAAGAAAATAAAATTTAACAAATAGAAGCCTAAAGAAGAAGCCTTTACCGTCTTCTTCGAGTATCTGCATCGTCATGCTTGAACGTGTCGTTCTAGCTCTGAGTTTCATCATCCCCGTCCGGCAAGAACAATTACAGTTTGTTCCATCTCACTGACTGCCTCCACTTTTTTCCATTTTCGATGGCTTTTGTTTTTTTTTTTTCTTAATCTCAGTTCAATTGAATATGAAAAAGACGGATGGATTTTCATTTCTAACTTTGGTTAAATCAATTATTAAGGTAAAATTTATGGTGGGTACTATGCTCCTCATGAAGTATAGTAGCAATACTTCATAAGTAGTCTTTTATTATTTTATTATTTTCATTTTCATTTTAAGAAACAATTTAAAAATCTAAAAAGATTATTTTTATTATTTTTTATTTATTTTTTAATACCTATGTTATGGAATTTTTTTAAAATTTGTTTAGATTCTTTTAAATTGTTTCTTAAAATAAATTATAAAAAAACAAAATAAAATAAATAAAAAGCTACTCATGTGAGTAGCAAAGCAAGGCCCGAAATTTGTATGTGTAGGAATATGAATTGATATTGTATTCTATGGCCAAACAGTCCATCATCATTCACATCTTAATAGTGTTAGATTGCAGCATTAGTTTAGGGCAAGGTTGTAGAATGCAACTTATTTATTGTCTTCGAATTCTTAGAGATGACAAATAAAAAGCAACTATATACATTTGGTTATCCCATGTTAAATTGATAGATTGGAGTACATATTTCAATTATTAGAATTTTGATCATTGTGCCCACGTGTTTTGTTCTTCCTAGCCTATGTTAATATCAATGTTATATTTTACCTTGCAAGGCTGTATATAAGTTTTTGATTTCATTTGGCAAACTTGTGGGCAGTTATATACTTATGTCTTTACAAGCTGAGACTCAGACGTCTATTTGTAGTCTTCTATTATCGTTGCATGCTTTTTTCTTATATTTTCCTTGTAATTTTTTCTTAAGTGAAAGTAGAATATGTTCTATGTACTTTGACTACCTTGAGCTTTTTCCACTACCCATCGAGATAGAGTAAAAGAGACTTTGTATATTAAAGATGTTAAAATTTGATGCAAGTGTTTTGTCCTTTGGTCTTAGTTATGTCTTTTGCCCTTATCTTGATTATTGACTGTCAAAGTAAACCCCATCTTGACATCTATTCATTTTACTGCCTTGTAAGTTGTTTTTTTTGCCTTTATCTTGTAAGTTGCTTTTCTGTATCAAATTAAACTGCATGTTTCTACAATACTAAAAATGGTGAATGCAATTAAAACATATTATCAAGTGATAGCTCTTTAAAAATTTATATGTATAATTGATATATGAATTTTTTAGTATAAGATAGGACGGAAAAGTAAGAAGGGACAAAACCAAATGGACTGGACAGCTCAAAATACAAAGCCATTTATTGAGTTGATTTATGATCGAGCGAAGAAGAAACAATTGCAAACATCAACATTTAAGAGACCAATTTGGGAGGAGATAAATGCTGAATTAACAAGAATCACTGGACAAAACTATGGTGTAGACAGGTTGAAGGGAAAGTATAACTGTCTACGCACCCAGCATTACGAATTTTCAACTTTGTTGGCTCGTACAGGGGTTACATGGGATACAACATCTAATAAAGTGAATGCTCTAGAAGATGTATGGCAAGACTTTATACGGCATGTGCAAACTTAATTTATTAATACTGTTATACATCATATAAGGTTATCTAATCATACATTTATATTGTACTAAAGTTGTTCTGTGGATTTTTGTAGAAAGGAAAGTACTACAAGCAATTCAAGAAGCAAAGATTTGAGCATGATTAAGATATCCTTAGTGAACTATTTAATACAAGCACAACTACTGGTAAATTGAGCTATGCATCCACTCGAGAGCCACCTACCTCAGATGAGGAGCCAGATGTAGAAGAAGAGGGTTTTTCAAAAGGTGTGCATGTTGATGCAAATATAATTGATATTGAGGGTGAAGATTCGAAGGAAGCTAGTAGAAGAAAAATAGCTATTGGGTCCTTAAGTGAGCGCCGACATAAAGAGGCAAAGAATTCAATATTAGAGAAAATACAATCATGTCTAGACCAGTGGACTGAGACAATGAATGCAAGGACAGAGTCATCTAAAGCAAAAATTAAAGCTTCTAAGGCCATGGCCGAGCACTATAAAGCACAAAGGAAACACCATTTATCTGCTTAAACCAAATATGTTTTATAAAATTTAAAAATTTAGAAATGAAAATTATTTTAAAATAATGAACATAAGAAATGAAAATAAAAAATATTTTCCCAAACCAAACAGGCTATAGGTTTCATTCCTTCTTTGCCAATCAAAGAAAATGCTATTTTGCTGCTTGTAAGGTGGAATATCTAGGGAATTTTATTTATGCAGAAGATGTATCCATTGACCCTTCTGAGATATAGGCAATTCAGCAATGGCCGCTACCTAGTAGTTTCAAGCAACTCAGACGATTTGTAGGACTCACTGGCTACTATAAAAGATAGCCAAACCACTAACTACAAGCTAAAGATTAATGGTTTCAAGTGGACAGAAGAGGCAAGGCAAGCTTTTGAAGACTTAAAATTTGCCATGATCACAGCACCAATGCTAGCATTGCCTAACTTCTCCAAAACTTTTGTCATTGAGACATATGCTTCTACCATTAGTATTGGAAAAGTTCTAATGCAAGAAGGGCACCCCTTATCTTTTATTAGTAAGGCCCTTACCCCAAAACTCAAATGCTATCTGTTTATGAAAAGGAACTATTTGCCATAATGTCACAACGTGACGGCCGGTAAAATAGCCATCGCTTTATGACTTTGGGACGCGTAAGGGAAAACGCATAGAAAATGGGAGTCGCCACCAATCAATTAGAAGGATAATTGGGATCTTAAAAAAGAAAGGAAAACTGGCCCTTGGAACCAGAGGAAGGGTTCGGGAGTCTAATTACGCGTAGGAAAAGTGTTAGGCACCCTATAACGTCCATCCCTAAGGACGATTACCCTAAATTGTTTGTGCTTAATAATTTTACTATATTTAAATTACCCCTTTTTTATTAATAAAATAATAATGGACAAAAATTAAAAAAATAAATAACTAGACCTGCCTTACCAAGTAAGTACCTACGTACCCCAAAAGGGATCAAGGTCAGCGTAGTTCGAATAATCGTTCGATTAAATTGAAGATGATATTAAGACGTCTAGGGGAAATCAAATTTCCACTTAAACTTTGGACAGTGAATCATGACATTGGAGAGAGCATGCCTCTACTAAATGCCTATGAAAATGAAGACTCTGGGAAAATAAAGTTTCACTGAAAGTCTAGAAAAGGAATAATCGAGACTTCGGGAAAGATGAACTTCCACTGAAAGCTCGTGAGATTTAAGACATTGGGGAGTATGTAACTCCACTGGATGTCACAAAAATTAGGACTTTGGAGAAGGAAAACTCCTACTAAAAGTCCTTTGAAAATTGGGTTATTGCGGCAAGATGTAATTTTTATAAATATATAAGGGCCAAAATGTAATTCATATAAATAATGGGGCCAAAATATAA
>JASKGM010046834.1:0-48409 GCA_034509205.1 Ceratonia siliqua
GAAGGCTTTGAAAAGAAGGGAAGTTTTAGAGAAGTTTACAGGAAGAAGAAGATCTTGTGAAGGTGTTATTCAGGAAGGTGAGTCCTCTTTGTATTTTCCTTCCTGTTGTCATCCGTTTGTTCAATATATGTTGATGTTTTTTTTTATATATGCCGCTACTGTTTTTTTTAATCATGCTGTTGTGTTTTATATATGATGCTGCTGTTTGCTTTAATATATACTGCTGCTGTTTTCTAAACGTTGCTGCTAGTTTTGTGTATAAAGCTGTTTTCCTTAAGTATAGCTGCTATTTTTTTTTGTCCATTATAAAGCATGTTGCTGTTTCCCTTAAATGATTGCTGCTCTTTTAGTATCATTTGCTACTGTTAAATATGGTGCTGTTTGGTATTTTTGTAGTTGCTGTTTTGTCAAGATTGTCTGCTGTTTCTGTATTACATGTTACTGTAAACATATTGCAGTTTTTGTAAATCTACAGTTGCTGTAAACGTGTTGTTGCTGCTGTAAATATGCTGTTTTTGTATGCTACTGTCTGTAAATAGGTTGTTTCTATATGCCGTTGTTTGTGTGACTAAATAGGCTTTTAATATAAAACAAGAATTATGGCGTCAAAGGACTTTGTGAAAAGAATGGCCTTAAAAATAATAATTTAATAATAGATGATTGTTATGACAAATTTAAGTGTATTTTAACATATGATTTTGTCAATGGGTTCAAGGCCCAAAATCCATCTTAATGTATTTAAGTGGAAATGAGATTCATAGAATTAAGGCTTTTTGTTACAAGGTTCAATCTCATTTTTATAAATTAAAATTTAAAATTGGGTTTCAAGGACCCAATATAAGAAAAACATTGGGCTTTAAATGATGTAGTTTGGCTTTTTTTATTTTTTTCCAAACGTAATTTTAAATATCATTTCTCCATACATTATATGGAGAATTGTTCTCCTATAATGATTAGGCTATACGTAAAAATTTATTTTCCCTATAGATCTAATTATTCATACACAATATGTAAAAATTTATTTTTTTCATATTATCTTGAACTTTATATGAAGATTAATTCTTTTATACTGTCTCATTCCATCTCAAGCCTCAACAAACTATTTTTTTAAGAAAAAAAAAGGGGTTTCAACAACCCATTGATTAAATATCAGTTTTGTTAATGGGCCCAATCCCTTTTAAATAGCTGTAAAGGGTAAATTATTTTACTTTTTTTAATAAGTTTCAATAATATTTTAATTCAAAAAGCCCAGTTTTTCAAAAAAGGTTCAAGGCTTAATTCTCCTCTAAATGGCTCCAATGGCCTTGTTAAATATTTTCAAAATAAGAGTTAAGATTCTGTTTGATCCTAATATTTTCATAAATTCAAATTTTAACCCTAATATTTTGAAATTTCGAATTTTGACCTCAATAATTCAGTTTGACCCCTATACTTTCAAAATTTCAAATTTGACCTCGATACTTTTTTAAATCTCAAACATTATGTGAAGAAATATTCTCCCATTTTGTTTAAACTTTATGTGGAATCCATTTCTCATACTGTCTTTATTCATTTGAACATTATGTGAGGAAATATTATCCCATTTTGTTTAAGCTTTATGTGAAAATTTATTTTCCCATAATGTCTTTATTTTCTCAAACATTATGTAGAGAATTAATCTCTCATTTTGTTGTACCTTATATGAAACTCAATTTTTCATATTGTCTTAATCAAATTTTAATCAAATTAATTCGAATTACGTGGACTTTGATCCCTTAAGGGTACGTAGGCATTTACATTGTAAGATAGGTCCAATTTTTTCATTTCTTTATTTTTCTCTAAAAATTGAAATAATACAAAGGGGTAATTCAAACAATAATAATTTTAAGCACAAACGATTTAGGGTAACCATCCTTAGGGATAGACGTTGTAAGATGCCTAACACCTTCCCCACACGTAATTAGACTACTGAACCTATCCTTTGGTTCTAAGGGCCAGATTTTGAATTTTTAAAAGATCCAAATTATCCTTATAATTAATTAGTGGCGACTCCAATTTTTATCTCTGTATTTTTTTCTTTTTATCACCTTAGGGTCACGACAGTGTTAATTTTTCCATCCGTCACGTTGTGATACCTACATACCCTTAAGGGATCAAGGTCCACGTAGTTCGAATTAATTTAATTAAAAATTGCCCTAAAATATGATTAAAACAATATGGGAAATTGAGTTTCCATATAGAGTCAAACAAAATGAGAGATTAATTCTCTACATAATGTTTGAAAAAATAAAGACATTATGGAAAAATAAATTTTCACATGAAGTTTAGACAAAATGGGAGAATATTTTCTCACATAATGTTCAAAATAGCAAAGACAATGTGGGAAATGGAATTCCACATAAAGCTTCAACGGAATGGGGAAATATTTCCCCACATAATGTTTGAGAAGATTAAGGAATCCTAGTTTTGAAATCAAACCTTCTAGGAGTTTTGGAGTAAAATTTTGGGAACAAATACCATTTTTGAAAGTACTGAGGCCAATTTTGGATTTCTGAAAATGTTAAGGTCAAAATTTGAATTTCTAACATATTATGGTCAAAATTTGAACTTCTAAAAATATTAAAGTCAAAAGTCAAAATTCGAAAGTATTGAGGTCAATTTGAAAATTCAAAAGTATTGGGAATAAAACTTGAGTTTTAAAAGTATTGGGGTCTCATTTTAAAAGCATTGGAGTCAAAATTCAATATTGAGGCCCCAAAAATGTATTGAACTTTTACTTATAATATTTAATTAGTTTTTTTTGAAATCTCATTTTCATAATAAACTTGATGGACCCTTTTGAAACCCTCTTTTTTTGTTTAGATTAATTAAGTGGGCCCTTCCTTAAAATATTTATTTGAGCTTCTTGGAATAAACCTTTTGAAAACCCCTCTTTTTTTTATTTTAATCCAAATGGGCCCTTGAAACCCAATTTTTTCACATGGGCCTTTGGAACCCCATTGCCATGGTTGCCTTATGAGATATCCTTGAAGGTTTAGAATCTTAATTCTTAATTCAATCCCAAACTCCCTAAGAATCTGACTACGTGACCAATACATCCCCTAAAGGTGAACTAACTTATACAATGAAAAATAAGTGAAAACCCAAGAAAAGATTGGTGCCATGCCTTTAAGAGGAAAGAGAATGCGAATATGAATAAAATGACACCATGTACACAAAAAATGAATACATAAATAAATAAAAATAATAAAAAACTTATATGGTCCAATAAATAATATGGGTGCACAATGATATAATTTACATTGAGGGGTATAAAGGAATGCTTCACACTTTCGCAAAACCCCAAAAATAAATGATGTGCAATCTCATAGCATTGGACCTGCAAACAAATTTATATTCTAGGAAGAAAAATATTTCAGCCAACAACATTAACCCAATTTAGGATGCAGAGATATCACCACAGTCAGAAATTTGGAGCTAGAGGAAAAAAACAATTAATGCCCCAACAGTGCACGTTCAGAAAATGAACTCAATTGCTGGTTAAAACCCAACCAAGTCAGCAAAACCTTGAAGCAAGATCATATTTTTTGGAACCCCAATTTGTAAAGCCAAATCAAGATTCACTTTTGACCAGCTTACAACCATCAAGCTAGAACCATTACCAAACAGACTACATCATCAAACTGTTACGCAACTGATTTTAAACCAATGCACAAGATGAACATTAATCAAGATGTTGAATCAGAATTTGTCTTTAAAGCTAGCAGATTAGGGAAAACCACTCTGAACTAGACATGCAACTAACAGGAAATCATCCCAAACCTCCAACCCATTGAACAGCTGCTGAATAATGTAAAACATTCATAGCAAGTAATTCATGCAATTGACATTTCAAAACAAAACAAATGAACTACCATTAAACGATATAAAGCATTCATGGCCAGGGAATCAGAAATAAACTCATACAATCAGTCCTTCAAAATCCAGAACATCAACCCACTGAAATTGAAAATAAATTCAACGAATTCCAAGCATACAAAACCAATATTCGAGATTAAACCTGAATACTAGTCAAGGAGGAAAACTCTCTACCTCTCAGCTTTTTCACTATTCAGAGCCCTCTGGAAATTGCCCTTTTGCAGTGGATCCCCCCAGTTTCTGCTTTGCCACCTCATTGAAGGTTTCCCTTGATTTTTAGTTCGTTGATTCTCAGTCACCTCTTCTTCTGTTTTATCTTCTATCCACCTTCAAAAACCCTCAGGAAACTGCCTCCTAATTGCTCCTAGAAATCAACTCCTCTCTATTTCCAGAAATTCCCCTCTAGTCCCCTGATTTCCTTCTCCCCCCCTTATTTCTTTAATTAGTTGATCTTATAGACGCAGAAGAAACCGAATCCCCCAAGAAAGGGGATACCAGCAGTAGAGTATTCTCTGGAGGAGTAAATTGTCGCACATGGGGGTCACCAATCTCGGCCATGGCAGAGGGACCGAGAGACATCTGGGTGCAGAGAGTTGTCGCGAGGTGGCTAGCAGAGGCGCGAAGGGCGCCTATTGCGATGTGATGCATAGACAAAAAAGGAAGAAAACGTGCAGGTGCAGAGAGGTAGGGCGTGGCGTGATAGAGCTGAGAAAGGAAATGTGAAGATGCAAATGGTCAGAGAGCTGTCGCAGGGAGGAGAAAATGTAGAGGGGAGAATAGGTTAAAGTGTGACCAGGTCTTGGGTTGGACCAGGTTGGGGCTCCGGTTACTGCCAGATGGGCTAAGAGTTAGTGGACCTGGGCTGGACCTCTTTTTTTTGTCTAATGGGTTGCCAAAAAATGGTCCTATTGGGCCCCTTCTTTTTTTGGTTTGTTTATTTTTCATTTATGTTTTGTCTTTGTTGTTTTTTTAATATTTTTTTATATAATTTTTTTAATTTATTATTTTAATTTATATTTTGTTATTAGTTTGTTATTTTTTATTACAGCGCTTAACAAAATTCAGTGTTTACAATCATGACTACCAAGCAATCGATGAGATGGGTCAGTGTCTCATTATATCTATCCTGCAGTGCATGAATCACCACAAAGCTATCCCGAGTATGTTCACTTTGCTTCTCTCTCGTTTATTATCAATGTTAAAGCTTTTTATTTTTATTATTATTATTTTGAATTACAGTTTACTTTATTATGATTTCGCCCAAAATCAGTGTATTTTTTATGATTTAAAGTGTAATAGAAAGGAATTATGCCGGACTTGTTCAAGTTTTAAGTTTATAAAATATATAAGCTCAGCCAAATTAAATATGAAGTCCAAAATATAAGGGGATATCAAATTCTCACATGATATTTTGACATTAAATTCTTAAATGGTGTCATGTATTGTTTTATCTTTTTTGTATCCTTTATAAGAAATATTATTTAGTTATAACAAGTGGTTATTCTATTATAAATTTTTTTATTTAATTACAAAAAGTAATATAACAATTAATTATTTTTTATAAAGAGTAAAAAAAATAAACATTACATAACACTATATAAAAATTTGGTACTCAGAATATCATGTGAAAATTTGATACCTGACACCAAAAAATAATTTTCAAGTTCACGTCCACCAACGGATCAGGTGCTAGATGCTCATCACCACATTCAATTTCAATTTTTATTTGATTTATTATGTTATCCCTTATCCATCTTGTGATATCACTCACTCAATTACTTAGCTTTTTCCTATGTTTTATTGATCCTAATAATTATTTAAATATTTTTGAAGTAGTATTTTATGTTTTTATAATTTTTTTTTAAAATTTTTAAAATTTTAAAAAATAAAAACAAAAGTAAAATCAAAATTAAAAAAATTCATAACACAAGTATTCAAAAAAATAAAAAAATATTTTAAATTATTTCTTAAAATAAAAATTATAAGATAAATAAAATAAATTGCTATACATCATAATTCAAAGCAACTTTGCATAGTAATAAAACTACTGTTTCCCTTTTGAAGTTGACCAGAGGTAAACGACAAGCTGGAGACCGCTACTTCTGCTGTAGGAATAACTAGGAAGATGGAGGGCAGCGGCTCATCTTCGAGATAAGATTTGTTCTCCAAGCCACGAAAAGCTTCTTTTTATTTTCATTTTATTAAACACTTTACTTTAAATGTGACCAGCAATATTACAATTATTTTATAAGATATTTCAATTATATGCTCAGCCTTGCAATATTTCAATTATTTAGGTTTGGTTTGTAATCTTATATATACTATTTATGGATAATACAGAGGAAAAATATCCGCAGAAAAAGTTCTCCATTTTTTCATGAATAAGTATATATACTATGTATGAGTTCATTATATAGGATTGGATATGCTAGAATATAAGAATTTCTCAAATTCCACTGGTCTGTGCTTTTTGATAATGATGGAAAGATTCTTGAGTAGATTCAGTATATTTAGATATATAGACTAACCTAATGAAAAACAAACAACTATGTAAACATGCCAAATAATTTTTCAATAAAATTTATATCTGATATGTTTATATATCTATTTCTCTTTTACTTGATTTTTCTAGCTATTGAAGGAGCTGTAGTAGTATCAAGACCGATTTGCCACACAAAGCATCAATGCATATAATGCCAGCTACTGAATTAAAATTACAGTAGCTTCCCCAGACAAAGTCAGTAACATACCATCTGCAATTTGCAGATGGGATAGATTGTAAGTTATAACAAGTGAGAGATGAGACTCCAGTCACTTAAGTTTTAACAGGTTTCTAAAT
The DNA here is from genome assembly GCA_034509205.1 of Ceratonia siliqua. Taxonomy (NCBI): domain Eukaryota; kingdom Viridiplantae; phylum Streptophyta; class Magnoliopsida; order Fabales; family Fabaceae; genus Ceratonia; species Ceratonia siliqua. The sequence goes on from JASKGM010046834.1 coordinate 6,737, forward strand.
TGACTGAATATGATTATATAACCGTACAAATGCAGCTTAAGTTAGAGACTTGGTTGCATTAAGCAGCAGGTCAGAAATCATCAATAACCAGTATCTATAACAGATATAACTAGACTAAGTGGCATGATGTATATATTCTAGTTTTGTGGAAGTATTACTCTAAAATTATTTAAGGCAATAGAAGAAAGTAAATCTCTTGAGGCACCGTTCTGGAAATACATTATCTCTTCTTTAAGGATGATTTCTGTCCTTGCTACTTAATGTAGCCAAGGTTACCAACTTAAGTTGTATATTTTAAAACGGTATCTCACGAGATCTCACTTTTTTTCTCTGGTGCTAGTTTGAGATACTGTTCGGAATTATTTGAGATACTAGAGAGCCAGTAAATCTCATGTGGAACCATTCTAGAATAGTGTTTGGAGACACCTGAATAGAAAATATCCTTATAAAGAACAATCAATGGCATGGTTGAGCAGGGACTACAAGGAAAAATTTGCCTATACGTCAAGGCAAGAAACTGATACAAAAATTTACAAGTGTCAACTGTCAAGTATCAAGGAAAGTTACTGATACAACAAAATATACAAGAGATATCAAAGATATTGTGTATGCCAATCATCTGTCTGACAAGGAAAATAGGTCAAACTACACTGAGGCTAAGATCCAAAACATCACGTGTGATGACATTGCTGTAAGAGCCCAGGTGATAAAAGCCATGGCTACAGAAATCTGGTACCTGTTGCAAGGGATCTGACGAGGCTTGCAGAAATCCAGGTCTCTCGCATATAGAACTACAATTCCTGCTGATGAGCATGCAGCTGCCAGTGATAAAGTAGCTGTTACCTGCATTTCATAAATCACTATTATATTAGCAGGAAACGAGAAAACTCCCCATTTATGACATTTTCACCATTCAGATGAAGCACAACTAGTACTTCTTGAGAGAGAAATCTAGAATAATATAGTGTTTTAGAAGAAAAGAAAATTTAAAAAGCTTCTATGTTAATCTTATCATAATAAAATAAAATTCATGTATTGCGGCCTAGACTTTATCAACTCTATTCTGCGGCTCTGCCTATTACATGGACCATGAAGCAGGAAGTTTAGTTTGCTTCAAACTCTTCATTTAGTACTATATGATACTTATACAAGACAGTAACATGATCTAGTTGGCACTAATCCATTAGTTGTTGGCCAAAAGAGCTACAAAAGTAGAATTAAATAGGCAGAGCTTGCTTTATTAAATTGTGTAAGTCCAGCAAGCCTTTTTGTGACTACTTCGAGTAATTACCAGCCCCGCAGTTTAGTAATTTTTCAATCCATCAAGAACCAAGTGATACACATGATTATGCTTAAGCATATTTTCTCCTTTGTTTTTCTTTTGCAAAAAGCTTGTACATATTTTCTACACATGAAAATAGGAATAAGATAAGAAAATTGGCCTGATTATTACCCAATCACCCACAACAAACAGGCTGACAAGGATCGCATTTTGAAGGTCTCTCTTTCTCTTCAAAGCATAAATATCAAGACATGCAAGTCCAAAGCTCCAGAGCACTTGAAGTCCCATTGATGCAATTAAATAGCTGAAAATGCAGACAAGTACCATAAAGATATTTGCAGAACAATAAAGAACAATCTGCTTTAAGACAAAGAAAAAGAAAACTTTTATTTACGCCCAATTGAATCATAAATCGATGTAAACATTCAATCCTAACTTCACCAGCAGATACTATAACGCTACATAAGTCTTAGTTGACCAGTGCTCAAACAAATGAAAATGGTGCATGCAGCATTTACTGGGGCTATTTACTCCTGACCACTGATTTCAGTATGCATATACTTGCCGAAAATAGACACCATGTCAATTTTGATATAAAGAAACATTTATAAATTATAACTGATTTGTGGTCCAGAAAATAATTAAATGACTAAAGAAATATCTCAAAGCAATGATCTTCGTGGAATTTGAGTCACTACTATGATGAAAGATTTTAGCAGAGATATCAAGTGTAATAACCAGACCCAGATTTTTAACCGACTCTTAGATAAATATGAAGTACAATGGCACTCATTGACTTTATTACTTGTTATATTGCCTTATTTCCATGTGATTCTAGTCTTTTAGCTCATAATCTACCCCCTTGCCAATTCGAAACACAATCAAGTAAAGTCATAGTTGTTAAAAGTGCGTCATGGTAGTGTGCCATGGTTCATGGCACAGCATCACAGAGTGAGGCACCAAGCAACACTCATGGGATTGCAAAATTCAAATGGTGTAGTGTGGCAATGACACATGCGCTACTTTGAACATATAACCAAAATATCATTTTAAGTCTGTAGTTCTTCTCTGATTTCTCTTTATTTTCCTTTCTCTCTCTTTTTTCATGCTTCTTTCTCTGTTTTTTTCTCTGTTTCATGATTCATCTGTGTCAGCACTCTTCCTTCCTCCTCTATTTCTTCTTTGTTTCATGACTTAATCTAGAAAGAACTCACGTTTTCTCATTTTCCAGCAATCCCATTTGGGTTGACTCCTGGCTAAGGACACCATTTTCTCATCTTTCAGAACTCCTAAACTCCTTCAACTCTGGCATGTTTATGATTTAAGTCTTTGATATTAATTTATGCTTAATACATTTGGATTTTGGATTATTGTTGGGGTTAGTAAGAATTATGTTTTGAGTATGATTTAAGTTTTCATATATATTAGTCGTTTTATAGTGCATTATCATCATTTTGGAATATATTAAATATAAAGTTATTAAATAGCCTCAATTCTAACAAAAAATAGTTGTACTTGACTAAATTACCCTTATTAAAGTCAATTTAAACTCTTGTTACTACTCTATTGAAGATAACAATAAATAGAGTAATGTTGAAAAAATAACAATTAATACATTATTGGTAATGTAAAATGACAGATAATTTGAAACGGGAGAGTAATAACTATGAGTGAAGTTAAACGCAGTCAGACAGGTTTACCAGCATTCTAATATGAAATTTAATGAAGCATATGTGTTTATGGCCCAATAGAAAAGGAAAAAAAAGGTCTTACATGTCTATACTATAAGAGACAAACAAGGTTATTTGTCAATAGCCAACAAGTAACAGATTTATACTATAAGAGACAGACAAGGCAAAAAGTAACAGATTTATACACGTTGCAAATACAGACAAACATAAAGTTACTAAAATCAGTCATAACTGTTGCATTTACATTCCACAAAATCTATGTCCCAGAAAAACATACAAAGATACCTATGTATAGGAAGTGAACCTGTCAGTGAATGCAGTGCCTTAAGCACAAGAGTTCAGAACATACATAGAATTCCCATGGCAGGAACAGAACGAGAGGACCAATAACATCTTACATGAGTACTTATTCCACTTACTAAATTTAACTACAAACTACTCTGGCATGTAGCAACAGCTGATTGCCCTAATTCCTATTGGCCCAGAACCCCAGAATGATCTATATGAAACTAAAATGTGTAATAGGCTTAAACCAGTTTGAAAAATTAACTATAAACATGTGGAAGTTAAGCTATTACCCATAAAGTCATATGTAGTGAAGCTCTTACATGACAATTGACAAGAGATATAGCAGATAGCACTTTTTTTTAACTGCAACACTTAGCACCGTAGAATTTGTAGCTCATGAAATCTTATTATCTTTTAGTTTACATCATAAGCATTCCAATATATCATATTTACCTTTAACTTCAAGAGGAAATCCTATTAATAGGTAAGTTTTGAGAACATGTTGTTGTCAATGGTAGTATTTTCTTCAAACTGAACACCACAAATGAGAAAGAGAAAGCATCTCCTTTGCGCATTTTGAAATCAGCTCAATTGATTTGTAATTTATTTCTCCTTGTTTTCAGAACATGAATTTTGTTGTTGAAAAACAGAGCCACTCAGCTCTCATGCTACAATACACATCAGAAAGTTTACAAAAGAATGAGTATGCATTTATGTTACATATCACACCAAATAAGGAGCAGGAATTAGCGATGTTTAATAATTACGTGTTTTGCTGTTCTCGAAGCTCCTGCATTTAATGGAATCATGTCATTAACAACATTTAAAATGAATATCCTAACGGTAATTGTATTTATAAATTCAATCCTTACTGAATGACAAGTGTTATAATCAGGGGCAGATTTCCAGTTATAACTATTAGAGAGGAAAACCACAAACATATTAATACGGTCTCACCAAACGCACTTGAGGTAGCCTTTAGCTGAACAAACAATGATTCAACCAGGTGGCAACTTATCAAGAAGATTTATCTGTAAATCACTCACTTTTTCTCAGAGACACTGGCAAACTGAAGTAAAATCTATATAGAGGCAGCAAAAAAGGAGAGAAGGCAAAGGGTTATAGGAATACCAAAAAGCAGTGTAGCTAGAGAACCCAATAGCAGTGACCATAACTCCAATTGAAGCAGCACCAAATGCACATTGCCCTAATCTCAACATCAACCCAGTGAACGTCCCTGGTCCACCCAACAATCGCTTCATCTTCTTCCTTTTTTAAGTGATCGAGGGCCCTTTGTTGAGGAAAGGGCCCCTGTAAGAAACCCTAGATTTCAGAACCCTTCCATTTTCACAAACCTCTTCAGCTCTCCCCCATTTCACTTCAGCTCAGAGGGATTCCACCCCAGGATTTATACAAATTATGTACTACAGAAGCGACAATCAAAGGCAGCGACTTTGAAATCGGAATGACAAAATCAGTGGATAAGAACAGTGTTTCATCTAATGGGGAAAAGGGTAGCAGTAGCACTGAATGGAAAAGGTTAAATCCTGTGAAAAAAAAAGTTTAGTACTTCGTCTCTGAGAATAAGAAAGCAAGGTTAGTACTAACAGCAGCTTAATAATTCTAGCTTTCAAGCACAATCTAAGATCTTAGAAAACCCACAAATCATCTAAATATTATATTAATATGGAAGACAAGTTGAGTTACTATTATGATATTTTAAGGTTTTCTTTTTTGTTTTTCTTTCAAATAAGAGATATCTTTTGCTTAAACTTCATCTTTAAGGATGTATGCAATGTATAAGGTGACACGGGATCAGATAAGAGATACTTTTTGCTCATACTTCATCTTAACAATGTATTATACTCATCCATATTAATGCATGACAGAAGCCAGTTGAGTTATTATGTTGGTTTTTAAGGAGGGTTTTTCTTTTTTATTTTTACTTTTATATGAATTTTGGAAAGAATCACACTTGAAAAATTAAAGTTCTCATGGTGAGTAGTACTTAAAAAATAATAATGATTTAAAAAAAAACATAATGATTCTGCAGAATCTTTCCTGGATCAGGCGCAATCTGACAAGTAGAAGTTGGATTCCACGTCTGTCTTCTCTAATAGAATTTCATGTGATTTCTAAGAGCTGTTTGATCGTGATGTGAGGTCACTGTTAGTATGACTGACGGAGAAAAAGGATGTTTCATTCTTACCAGTTACCAGTGACATTGTCACGGGTAGAAACAATGAGGAAAATTCCTGATCACAAACCAAGATGTTAATAAATCTATCACTGCTCTACGTAACTGCGGTGAAAACTTTATGGTGCAATCACATCTCTCACAAATATGTGTGGGGCTCGCACCACATGTATTAAAAATGGTGCGACTGTCATATTAAAATTATGTTCATAGTTACTGATTCTCTTGTTGTTTATAAATTTGTCATTGTTAGTGTCCTCAAGTCTACATTAGAGCATATGTTTTCCTTTACTTGATGTTTAGCTTGGACCAGAACTGCACAGGATCCTGTTGCAATTAACGGCCACGATGTAGTCCTATCCATTGTAACTGCATCGTCTTGTGCCCATTCGACGACCACAAAATAAGAGGGATATGCAATTACTGCATGAAATCCTGATCCTGTTTAGCACTTTCTTCATTCACCACTTATTAAAGAACTTAAGCAGTTCAATAAGGACACGTTTGATCGTGATGTTAAGCAGGCGGTAGCGGGCAGAACAAGTACCACAGCTTTTGTGGACCATAACTTGCTGTAAAGCATATTAAAAGAGATCCCGAATCTGTCAACTCAGAGTTCATTTTTAGTGTTAACAGCTTAGTAGGTGTGGCCGTCTTTCGTATATGAAGGCTCTGTTCATTTGAAGTAGGACTTCCCTATTTAAAGTGAACCTTATATATCTTTATATGTAAGAGATTATCACACCCACTTGAGTGTAATGGTAGCACTATCAATTTTTCTCAATTCATGACTCGATATATTATGAGCTTTACTTAGTTTTGTCACCACATAATTTCTTATTCACTATTAATTAAAAAAATTGGATAGTTTGTCTTTAAGTTATTTAAAGTATATTATTCAAATTTTTGTGATTTATTTTATTTTCACTTAACGTGATATTTTTAACCTAATTTTAATAAAATTAATCACATAAAAATTAAAATAATGACTAATTTGACTATTAAAATTTTATTTCACTTATATTTTGAATACTTTTATATTTTAAGGACATTGTTAAGATTAAACTAATATTAAAAATTGAATCGATTAATATAATTTAAGAAATAACATTTAGTATTATAAAATTATTCAAGATATAAGTGAAATTAATTTTTAATAATAAAATTGTTCATTATTTTAACATTTATATGATTATTTCTATTAAAACTTAAATGAAAAATATCACATAGTGGTTAAGCAATAATTAAACAAATCGCAATGAGTTTGAATGATACATTTTAAATTACAAGTAGACAAACTGATTTTGGATCAAAGGAGAAGCAAATTGCAATTTACCAAAAAAAATTAGATAGATTTAATTTATGAAAAGTAAATATATTATAAAAAAGATAAATTGAATTGATAATAAATATGTAATTATATCAAAAATATTTTTTTATAAACATAAATAAATCAAATTAATACCGAATAGATATATTAAGATGCCTTCCAGTTGGTTTAGGGACATGGCAGGCTGATCCTGGTGTTGTTGCCAATGCAGTCGTCACTGCAGTTAAGGCAAGATTATGTTTTTCTCCTTTTAATCTTCACTGGTTTTAGTTATCATGTAGTTTGATCCGAAATCAGTTTTCTCTTTGTGACAATGCAGGCTGGATACAGGCACATTGATTGTGCTTCAGTCTATAACAATCAAGCAGAGGTAATAAGCTATTTGTTCTTGTGTTCTAATACTTAGACAGAATTATCCATTAAAAAATTTCTGTGTTGGGCAATTGATCTGTTCTTTTTATATATCTTGGACTTTGTAGATTGGTTCTGCTCTAAAGGAACTCTTTGATAATGGAGTTGTGAAGCGTGAAGACTTATGGATCACTTCCAAACTCTGGTTTGTTATTATTCTCATCCTCTGAAAATTCTATGCTCCTTTTTATTGTTATAATACATACCTGCCTTTGGTTGCAGAACAGAGATGCTCTGCTTTTCATAGGTTATAAAATGTAGGATATTGTGTGTTTCTGAACTTCATTTTACTTTGTCGAAATTAGACGTTAAAAACTTGGTTAAACTAGCCGTATTCTGGTCATTGAAACTCTTTTATGACTCATTATTTTTGTGTTCATATTGGCCCATGGGAGCTTTCCTATATTACCTTGTATCAAGTTTCTTGGTGACGTGAAAATCGTCATTCTTTTTTCTCTTTTTGTTCTCTTCTCCTTAGGAACGGGTTGTTCTACTACTTGTGAGACTTGGGTGAGCACAAACGCCAAGCATCCCACATCTAATATTAAAGGGTTATTCATTGCGTGACCATTTTGGCATAGCACAGTAAAAACTGGCTGGCCTATGGTGTTAGAAACTGTATCAGTGAAACAATAAAATCTGACGTTTTTGAGGCATGAAAATGAGAAAATCACATTATCTTGAGTGTAATATTGCTTCACTATAAAGTAAGTTACCTCAAGATATAACAAAGTCTTCAAAAACTCTCAAATGAAAAAAGTAAATCAAATGTATTTGGAATTTTCCTTTTTTAAAGATTTGAAAAATTAATTAACTGACATCTGAATAGGATAAAATTAATCCTAAACCGGACTAATCCAATAATAAAATGGGACTTTTAAAGATATGTAAAATCAAGGCCCAAGTGTCAATTAAAGATATTTAAATATATTAATTTATTATGCAATTTGAGCTATTTGATAGGTTTAGCTCATATAACTAAAGTTACTCTTAGCTTTTATTTGTCTTTTACAAAGCCTTTAAACTTTTATTGTTATATCAGTGTGGGACTAGGTTTCACTATTATAATTTACAAACTATTCAACATTTGGATATTTGGACCGATTGGACATCAAGTTTTCAATCTATTTAATGAATGGTCCATCACGGGCCAGACGAATCCAACCCCTTTAACATTACTATTTTCACACATTCAACATTCAAAAACAATATTTTTCACGATTTGTGGTATACTTTGTTCCTAATTTTATAGTGAAATGCTATTCAATTTTTTAACTTTTTTAATATTAAAAATATTTACTAAGACTTGAATGTGTGCAGGTGTTGAGATCATGCTCCTGAAGATGTACCAGAAGCATTAGACAAAACATTGGAGGAATTGCAGATAGAGTACCTGGATCTGTATCTGGTATTTTATGTATTCTTTCTCATGTTGGTTTGTGTTCCTTTAATTCTCATGAAATGAATTGTTTTGGTTTTCAGATCCACTGACCGGTGAGCATGAAGAAGGGATCAGTTGGATTGAAGGCTGAAAATCTAACCCAACCAAACTTACCCGAAACATGGAAGGCAATGGAGGCACTCTTTGACTCTGGCAAGACTAAAGCTATTGGAGTTAGCAATTTCTCTTGCAAGAAGCTTCAAGATATTCTGGCCATGGCTCGTGTGCCTCCTCATGTTAACAAGGTCGAATGCCATCCAGCTTTCCAGCAGCAAAACTTACATGCTCTCGCTGCATCTAATGGAGTTCGCATCTCTGTAAGTAATTTACACTCCCAATCAATTCTGTATTCTAGAAGTTATGATTTCAGTGTCAAAATAAAAATTTACAATAAATTTTGGAGAAAGACAGAAAAAAAAAAAAAAGAATGAGTGGATCTTCGATATTGAAATATATCTAACTTATTCAAAATTTACACAATAAATTTTAAAAAAAATTTAAGAAATTCAAATCCATCAAAATGGGCTCACCCATATAGCCCATAAACAATTTAGATTTAAATCATATAAAGTGTGGTCAGGTTTAATTATGCTTTTTTTGGTATAATTTGTTTAACATTAACTAGTTCGTTTTTGACTCATTTAGCCCATATATCAAAGTGTCCAAATATCATATGGATGATATCTCACCCATTAACTAATTATGTTAAAATTATTTATGTGGTACATTCATTTTAAATAATTAAGATAAAATAAGTGTTGTGATAGAAGAAAAAAATAAAAGAATCATCTTGGTCATCCAAAATAAATAAACAGTATTGATGATCTTAACAGAATTAGCCATGTTAACTACCAATATAATTGAATATTGATCCCATTCAAAGTAATTGTAGACTCATGTAGTTAATTTTGCATTTTTGGTTTGGTAAATTTTTTGAAAAAATACTATTTTCACAAATATTTTATAAACCCATTTTATTTCACAACCATGTGTTACGAAATAATTATTCTTTTTTATTTGGGAACACATTTTGTTAAAAATAATTTTTTTATTTCACAATTTTATTATTAAAAATAATCATCAAAATTTTCAATGATCAAAATAATAATTCAATCTAATTATTTATATTAAATAAATTACATTCTTTTAAAAAAAATTAAAACACATTCATATTTTTTAATTTTAATTTATATATATATTAATTTTTTTAATAAATCTAATTCAATACACCATAAATTATTAAAAAGTCAAATTAATATTTTTTAAAATCTTATAACATGAAAAAATTAACGTAAATATTTTAAAACTAGAGATGTAAGTGTTGGTTATAAATTTAAAAAAATGTAATATAAATTAAAATTAAAGAGAATAGGAACATATATTTTTTAAAATTAAATGAAGTGAATTTAATTTATTAATGACCAAAATACTATTCTTTCTCCTAAAATATATTTTAATTACACTTATTTTTTGTTTATTTTGAAAACATACACTTCCTTTTACTCTAACTTAATTTTGTTAAAAATATTCTATTAAGATTCTTTTTAAAAAAATTAAAAAAAATTGATGATAAAATTACCTTCACCACACTCTCTCTCACTCCCAAGACCTTAGCAATAGAGCTGGCAAATGGGCCGGCCTGTCGGGCTGGCCACCATATTCGGACTGGGCTGGACTAGCCCGATTTTGTTTCGGGATGGGAACATGCCAGCCCAGCCCAGCCCGGTCCTATACCAGCCCATCAGGCTTCGGGTCAGCTCAGTACTTTTTGACTTATCAAATTTAAATGAGAAAAGAATCATGTTTTTATATATAAAAACATAAGTTTAGCTCATCAATCATAATTATAATTTTGTATTAAAAATATATATATATATATATATATATCTATATATATTACTTTCATGTTAGAATAAAGAAATGTCACTAATTATTGAAACTGTATGCTAGGTTGAAGTTTCAGGAAAAGCAGCCAAGATTTGATGACATAAAAGCAGTAAATTTCAATATGAGTTTGCTATTTTTACTTCTTACTTAATTGGAGATGTTCTTGGGAGGAAATATAATTAACTTGAGAGAAGTAAATAAATAAAAATTTAATCTTTTTGTATAGAAAAAAAATTTAAGCATGAAAATATTGGTTTGAGAAGCAAATTTAATCTTTTTTACTTGGATATCATTTTTCATTTTATAATAAATATTAAAATAATAAATTTTATTAAATATAATTTTATAATAAAAGTATTATCGAAAAGACATTCAAAGTATTAATACGTTTGAAAAGTAAAAACTAAAAAAGAAAGAAAATTTAAGAAGAATAACAAGATAAAGTAAAAAATATATATGTAGTGTGAATGATAGGATTTGAACCCATGTCTCCTTGGTCAAAATAAAATATTCCGATCCGGCCTGGCCAAAAAAGCCCAAATTATTTCGGGCTGGCGTTTTTAGAGACCGGCCTTATTTTTTTCGGTTTACATCGGGTCGGACCCATTTTTTCAGCTCTACTTAGCATGACACAATAAGAAAATAAGTGTAGTACAAAGAGGAGGAATGCTTTTTTTTTATAAATATAATTACTTAAAAGAACTTATTTTTTTGTTTTAAAAGTATCATTAGTTGAAAATGATTTTTTTCTAGTTTAAAATATAATTAGTTGAAAAAAAGTAATTTTTTCTGACATTACTTGAAAAATATTTTTTTTATTTTAAGAATATCATGACTTGAATTTTTTTGTTTTAGAAACATCATTACTTGAAATATTTTTTGTTTTAAAATATAATTAGTTCAATTTTTTTTGTTTTAAAAAATATTAATTATTTTTTAAAAAATATATACTTAAAAAAAGTTATTTTTTCATAATTTTGATCATATTAAAATCTTAATTTTGGTAAATATATATATTTATAGATTATTTAATATTATATATTTAATTATATAATTATATATTTACATTATAAATATAATTATATACTTTTTATATTATTTATTCTAAGGATTTTAATAATATTTATTTTATTAAATATTTTTATATTTATAATAATTAGAGGAATAAATTACAAATTGAAAGTATGAATTAAAGATTATTTCATCTGTGTTATCTTCTATTATACGAAATAAGTCACAATGTTAATGAAAGGTAAAAAAAATAAAAATAATATTTTGATCATATTAAAAAAATTAAATCTTTGATAAGAAGATACGGTCAAATTTATCAAGTTTTATTTTTAAGTTTAATTATAATTTATTTTTAATTTATAAGAGAGAGAAATATATGTTTTTAAAATAAAAAAGATAAAAATATAATTAAGGTATTTTTTAAGAGTGGAGAGAATATTTTATTATTTATTAATTTATGTTATTTGATTTGATTATACAAAAATAATAAAAATGTGTGATTTGTCTTTTATATAACAAAATTTTAAACAAATTTAAAATGGGAAGTTACATGTTTTGCCGTTTTATAATAAACTTTTATGATGACAATAATGTGAATAATTAATAATAGAACTGAAATAATTTTTAATAATTTAAATTAGATTGATGAATGATGATGACAAATGAAGTAGGTGATAGAATTTTGTAGAGCACAAAAGAGCAGTTGAGATAGTTGTGAAGTAGGCGGTAGCCGGCTGGCAGATTCCCACAGCTTTTGTGGACCACAACTTGTGGTAAAGCATATTTTCGCCGCTAAAAAGATGATAACATACTGATACAACCGTAGACAAAAGAGACCCGGAATCTGTCATCTTTACTCTAACCAATGTCTTCTTGCCACCACATTATTGACTTAATTTATAAAAAATAAAAAACATTTAAATAATATTTAATATTTTAATTTAAAATATTATTTATATAATATCTAAAACGTTATTTATGTATTTATTTATTTTAAATCGATGTATTGTTTATCTCATAAAAAATATAAAAAAAATTAATTTTTTCATATATTTCATACTTAAATTTTAAACAATTCTAAGTATTTTTGAAATTAAAATTCATACTTACCAAACATCATTTTATGAGATCTTTTTTATTTTTGTAATATTATGAGGTATTAAAATAAAATAAATATTATAAAATATTTTTAAAAAGACAATAGAATCATTTTAAAAATAAATAAATTAAACTCAAATAAACTTTTTAATAATATTTATTTAAAAAAATTAAATATTTATCTTTTAATAAACATATTTTTATACTACTCATAAAATAATAATAATTCATGAGTAGTTTTTTATTTTTTTATTTTAAAAAATAATTTAAAAGAAATAAAAAATTATATAATTTAAAAATAAATTAGAAAATAAAGTAAAAATAAATAAATCTTTTTTTTTAAATTATTTCTCAAAATAAAAATTATAAAAGAAAAGAAAATAAAACTAGCATAAAAACTACGGCCCTACTCAAAAAGCTCTCGAGAATCATATTCCACCAGTCTTGGCCTTGTGAGGTGCGTGCATATATCAGCTTCTTCAATCTTCAGAGAAAACTCTTGAAAAGGTTTCTTCTTCTTCTTCTTCTTCTAGCTTCATTTGGTCATCTAATTCTTTAAATTGTTGCAGACCTTAGATCTTATAGTTAAGTCTTAAATAGGCAGATCATATCGACCGATCCCAGTGAGGTTTGAAATTTGGTAGCTAGCTAGTTTCTGCTGCGTGAAAATGGCAAAGGCGATTCGATTCTTTGAGTTGAACACTGGAGCTAAGATGCCTTCGGTTGGCTTAGGGACATGGCAAGCTGATCCTGGCGTTGTTGCCAATGCACTCACCACTGCCATTAAGGTCAAATCTATAACTATCTTTTTCTCCTTTTCATCAATTTCTTTAATTTCACTTTAATCCAATGAAACTTTCTTACTTTTTGTTTCTTCATTTTTTCCTCAAATTTTATTTCCTGTAATTTGGTTTCAAATCAGTTTCACTCTATTATTTAAAATACATCATTTAACTATTGTAGTTTATTATACGATAAATTACAGTTTAGTAATATATTAATCAATACTTTTCTTCTTTCTAAATGATAGTTGAGGCCGGATGGGCTTTTAGCTCAGAAGTAGCTTTTCTTTTTAAATATTTTTTATAATTTTTGCTATTTGGATGTTGTATTTAGAAAAGATTTTTTTTTTAAAAAAAGTAAGTTTTAATAGAAGATAATTCTTGTTTTTGAATAAATACATCTTTAAAATATTTTATAAATTTTTAAAAAATATTTTTATATATCATTTTTAATAATTTTATCGGTATAAAAATAATTTTATATTTTTACATTCAAATGCAATACATATATTTTTTTTCAATAAAATTACTTATATATAACTACATATAAATATTAAATATCTTATTTTTATTTTAAATTTAGTACTTCTATTTGAAACACTTACTAAGAGTATAAGCTCTTTCAAATGTATAAAAATATTAATTTTTTTATTTGTTAGTTATTAATTATATAAATGTTAAGAATAAATTAATATTTTTATATATTCACTAAGAAATTAAATATTATTTCAAAAATAAAAAACACCAAATGTTATATTACTAAAATTTTAAAAAGATTAAGGTAATTCGTCCTTTATTATATTATCAATTAATTATCATGTGATATTTTTTGTTTAAACTTCAACAAAAATAATCAAGTAAACGTTAAAACAATAAATAAATTCATCGTTGAAAAGTCTGTTTCTTAAACAGTTTGAATGCTTTGAAGTTATTTTAGGATTAAGCTCACATTTAAAACTTGAAATTGTGGGCCTTAAAATATTAATTTTTAGTCAATTTTTTTGTTTGGATTTTAATCCAAATAATAAGTTTAAAATATTATAAATTGTATTGTTTTAATAATTACGTGACTAATTATATTAAAATTTAGATAAAAAAATTTATAAAATGGCTAGGTGATAATAAAAAAAGAATTGAATGACATACTTTAAGTGATAGAAGATAAATATTAATTTCTTTTTTTTTAAATTACCTACAATTTTGTTTGATTCCATGAGTAGAAGTTAGAACCTGAGCTAATAGAAGAGTTATGGCTTACTGTTGTGAGTGAAAATGCAGGTTGGATACAGGCACATTGATTGTGCTCAAGCCTATCACAATCAAGCAGAGGTAATTAGCCTATTACCATTTGCCTTATATGGCATTATTTTTAATAGATAATATTTTAACGTGAAAAAATAGTGTGTATTTGAATCTCTGATTTTAAAATTAACTCACACTTAATAAAAAGAGTGACACTTAAGCTAATTCTCTTGAACATATAAACCTTGTTGACTACTATAGTTTAATTGCATAAGGATAATTCTATTTTTAGTGAAAATTTGTTCTCCTAATATTATATTTTAAAATAATATATCAAATTTAATATTTTTTATTGTCATATAATTTTAGAATTATCAGAAATATTAAAAAAAAATTTAAATTTTATAACACACTATCTTAAAAATTGGTGCATTTAACGTTACTAAAAAATAATGCTCACGCCCTTAATTTGTTTTTATATATTTTTTAAAATTCTTTAAAATATTTTAATTTTTTATACTATTTATCTTTATTTTTTTTACTATTCATTTATAAGTTAAAAGTATTTTAAAAACATTTTAAACATTTTAAAACTTTTTAAAAAAAATATAATATAAAAACTAATTAATTAATTTTAAAAAATATAAAAAATATAAAAAAATATAAAAACTCTCCCACCGTTCCACTGCAACTCTCAAAAAATAACTAACTCAAATATCTATATTAGTGTACATACTTCTTACTGGATAAATATTTAAAAATAAGACACTGTTTGTGATATAAATTTAATATTTGTATTAAACACAATTTAATAATTTAAGATTATTAATTATGTAGTTCATATTCTATATATAAGGGCTAGTTGATGGAGCCAAATCGCAAGTTGTAAGCTAAAACCTGTGGTTTTTATAATTCAACAATTGATTTATGAAGAATACTCCTCTATCGCCCACATTAGTGAGCGGTTGGGGAGTTTGTTATTTTTTTTAATATTTTTTTTATTTTTTTTAAATTTTTTTATTTTTTAAAATTAATTAATTAAGTTTTATATCATAAGTTTTTTTTAAAATTTTTAAAGATATTTTTATATTTGTTGCATAATTTTTTAAATTACAAATGAATAGTAAACAAAATTATGGATGAATAGTAATAGAGATATAAAAAAAATTTAAGAAAAAATTAAAAAATATTTTAAAAAATTCTGAAAAAAATATATAAGATAAAAATTACTAATTATTTTTAAAAAGTAAAAAAAATTTGAAAAAAAACATAAAAAATAAAAAATAAAAAAAAAAAGATGGTCTGTAGGTTAGAAAAATCCTTGATTTATTCTTTGTATCTTGGTTTTTGTAGATTGGTTCTGCTCTAAAGAAACTCTTTGATGGTGGAGTTGTGAAGCGTGAAGACTTATGGATTACCTCCAAACTCTGGTTTGTTATCATAATTCTGAAACTCTTAAAATTAATTAATTATATATATAAGCTTAATTGTATTTTTAATTTTTTTTAGTTTGTCAAAGTTACAATTTTAATCATTTTAGTTTCATCATAAATAATATAATCTCTTTAATTTTATTAAAGTTATAATTTTAGTTTTTTATAATAAAATTAGATGGATCAAAACTATAATTTTATTATAATTTTAATAAAATTTAGATATCATATTATTTAAAATAAAATTAAAATAACTAAAATTATAACTTTAATAAAAAAACAATTAAGCCATATTTATATACGCCTTTGGTTGCTGAAAAGAGATCCTCTGCTTTCTTGACTGTCTCCAGGTGCACAGATCATGATCCTGAAGATGTACCAAAAGCATTAGATACAACCTTGCAGGATTTGCAACTTGACTACCTAGATCTCTATCTAGTATGTATTTTCATATCTATTACGTTTATTTTTTTTAATGATAATATAATATTTAATATATATTTTTAAAATAATACTAGGCTCCTTTATAAATTGAATATAATAATTTACTCTTGTTTATTAATTTTATTATATTGATATTAAAAATAAGTTTATACTTTTATTAGAAAAGAAAAATATCGAGCAATGAAGAGATCCATTAATCTATTAATTGTTTTGTAGATCCACTGGCCGGTCCGCATGAAGAAGGGATCAGCCGGGTTCAAGGCTGAAAATCTAACCCGAGTTGACATACCAAGTACATGGAAAGCAATGGAGGCACTCTATGAGTGTGGCAAGGCTAGAGCTATTGGCGTTAGCAATTTCTCTTCAAAGAAGCTTCACGATCTTCTGGAAATAGCACGTGTGCCTCCAGCTGTCATCCAAGTGGAATGCCACCCAGCTTGGCAGCAGCCAAACTTACATGCACTTGCTGCCTCTAAAGGAGTTCACATATCTGTAAGTAAATAAATATACCCAATCAAAATTTCAGATTATATACGTTTAGATCATAATATTTTGACATTTTATAGAATTTGAAATGCATTTATATATTTTTTTAAAAATCATCATGATATTACAGTAACGTGTACTATTATTGTTCAGAACACATCACGTGTCATTTTGCTTATCTTTTAATTTAAAAAATATCACGTAATACGATCTAAATACTTCTTATATGCATATACAAATTTGTGATTGAAAATGGTGGAAAACTAATAATGTTTGATAATGACAATGAATTTTGCTTTGCAGGGATATTCACCATTGGGGTCTCCAGGTACAGGAAGTATCAAGAGTGACATCCTTAAGAATCCAATTATCAATATGGTAGCAGAGAAATTAGGGAAGACTCCAGCACAGGTGGCCCTTCGGTGGGGCCTTCAATCTGGACACAGTGTGCTGCCTAAGAGCACAAATGAGATCAGGATCAAAGAAAACCTTGATGTCTTTGACTGGTCTATTCCTCAAGAATTAATGGCCAAGTTCTCTGAGATTAAGCAGGCAAGTAACTAATTCAATTCTATTTTTTATCATTTATCATTGACTCAGTTTAATATTATATATAAAAGGAGGAAACTTCACTTTTCACTATTTAACAAATTGAATTCACTTTTGCAGGAGAAGCTAATTAAGGGCACTGCATTTGTTCATGAGACCTATGGTACCTACAAGACCATTGAAGAACTCTGGGATGGTGAACTGTGAGCAAAATGCAGCATTCAGATTTTGTTTAAGTGTCATTTTAGCCTGTTTGATCACCAACTGATGAAATTAGTAATGCTTACAAGTCCTCTACCTCAGGAGAATAATATTGATTCTGCTTTAGTGCTATTGGTCTATAACCAGATTATTCTCCTTCCTCTCCAAACCAGAAGGAATCTTCTAGAATGGTGATTATAAATGATTTAGAGACAAAGTATTTGATCTCTATCTCACGGAATCTTTATCGTTGCTCATAATCATAAAATATCATTATCTTGTTTATGATTAAATGTATGATACTATAATAATATTTTAATACTACTATAGTATACGTAATTTGAATCGCGATAATATAATATTACCGTAACATAAGAATTATTTCTTTTATTTATGTAATAAAATTATTCACGGTAAAATGATCAAATTGTCATTGATAAATAGTTCTATCATAATAATTACAGCAATATAATTTTTTAACATATTAATAATTAATCTTATAGAACTAATAGTATATTATTATTATTATTATTAACAAATTAAATACATACTATAATAATTTAAAATTTTTAAATATACATTATATAAATTTTATATATAATGTAATTTGACAATATAGTTTATTATAGAAATTTTATAATTATTTAATAATACAAATTATTAATTAACTAATCATATATATATATATAGTTATTTATATGGTATTACTATTTTTTATATATTTATTATATATATAGTTTATAATTTCATATATAGTTTACATAAATTTTAAGTATACTTTATTATATTATATAATTTAATATAAATTATATTTAATAAGATAATTATATAATACTTTTTTTAAAATTATTTACTTTCATTATATAATTTATAATATTTAATTTAAATTAATGTTTTTTTATAAAAAATTCCTCCTCCTAACCTATGTCTATTAATTTAAAGGTTTGTGACAAAATTCGACTGAAAATGTTGTTATTTTCTATTAATTTTTTTTTAAATCTTTTGTTGATCAAATTTTCATCTAAAACCAAACAAAAACAAGTTAAAAAAATACTTTTCAAAAACTCAACACAAATGGACTTAACTGTAATTTTGTAAAAAAAAATTCGGCTTGAGTATTTTTTTAAAATAATAAAATATTAGGGGTAAAAAACACCTCATATTTTATTTCTCCCGCGTCTAAATCACGCGCGCAGCACTTGGATTGGATGCAGTTATTCTCCTCGTCTGCTCTGTTCTCCACTGTAAAAATGGCGGATGCAATACGATTCTTCGATCTGAACACGGGGGCCAAAATACCTTCTGTGGGTTTGGGTACTTGGCGTGCTGAACCTGGCGTCGTAGGTGATGCCATTGACACTGCCGTCAAGGTTCTCTCTCCATTACCTTTATGTTCATCTTTATTTTGGTTTCTTCGTTTGTTATGTCGCCCCGATACCCATAAAATTTAGGATATGTGAGATATTAACATAGGGATATTATTATTAGACTGTTAAGGAGCGTTCTTAGCTTCATTTTAACGTGAGTCAACTTGAAAGTGTAATTTATATGGATGGAGTTGAGTGATACAGCTGTATTGTATTTGTATGCGTGTTGGTATGCGATATGAGGACGGTATACATCTATCATTTTTGGAGAATCAGTACATAATTGTTCCTTTACTTTGCTTTTTTAATATTTTCTTGTGATGAATTTTGAGAAACCATTTATGCAGATTGTTTTCACTGAAAAATCAGTGTTTTTAAGGGGGTTAATTATTCTCTAGTACCATATTCTAGAAGGGTGACTCATAGGAGTACTGAATCTCATATGCCAACAGTTTTATTCCTTCTTAGTTGAAATCTGGAAAAAATGGAGATTGAATATTATATTGATGTTATTTGAAATTATTTATATTCTTTCAAAATATTAGTTTGAAACTTATTTGATGTTTTTCTTTGTATTATCATTAATACTTCACATATTTTAGAGCAACAATTATGGTTGTGGAACAAAGTGACACGAGTACGAGATAAATGTCATGCAGGTTGGATATCGGCATATAGATTGTGCTAGAGCTTATGGCAATGAAAAGGAGGTGAGAGTAATTTGAATTCTTTGAAAAATTAAATTTGTAAACAGTGTCTTGAATATCATCACATATGCTTCATGCCTTTAATTCCTTAATCCCTCTTTTGGGGACACTGGAGGCCTATTCCCTCCTTCCTTTTCCTCCAACCATTCTTTGGTTTAAAGCAAAAACTTACTGAAAGCACCTGAAATTTACCATTCAGGTTATGTCAGTTCTAGAATTTAAATTTTGAACTGTTTTATAGCTTTTATCCCTCTTCTTGCTATTGTGCTTTTATCATTGTATTCATTACTAACATACTGTATATTCTTTGTAGATTGGTCATACCTTGAAGAGGCTCTTTGATGATGGTGTAGTTAAGCGTGAGGATATGTGGATCACCTCTAAACTCTGGTTTGTCTTGTTTTTATGAACTTCTCAATATCTATTAAGCTATTCGATTGCAAACTTTGGTGTGTCATCACTTACCATACAAAGTCCCTTGAGAGTTTCAGCTAAGTAGGAAATAACAATTGTAAACACAATTTCATAGGTGACCTTCCCACAATATTTTTGTGAATTATCTTTGTAAGATTTGAAGGTGAATCCAGATTCAAGGTCATTGAATTTGATTACATGACCTTTGTGTGCAAGATAATCCATTGCTCAATCCCTCCCTATTCTAGAGAGAGAAGAAATTTTGTAATCTGTAATTAGAATCTTTAATGATATTCTTATAGTCAAATTATTATCCAATTCATTGGTGCTTTATTTTTTATAATATAGGCATCAAGAGTGATCCACGCATTCATATACCTTGAATTTGGACTTTTCTTCTTACATATCTTTGCATCCACTAAATAAGTTATCTTGAAGGCTAAAGCCTACTGTTCTGCCTTATTTTTAGATGACTATGTAGTAAACCCATGGATTAGAGCTTCCTGCTTTGACTAGGTTATTTCATTAGATGTTTTATTTAGCTTCAATACATCTTAGGTGAGTAACATTAAGTTTCAGAAGAGAGGACTCTAGTTAAGATGTCTCCTGTTTACGTATTACACAGACAAAAGCTGCAAATATGAAATTTATAATAGTTCAAGAATGCATTTGTTGCTTGTCAGTTATCACAAAGGATTAGTTCCTTGCTTGGATAAAAAACTTATTTATTTATTTCTGTCAATCCAAATTTGGCTCAGGGTAGGGAGTAGTTTTCCCATATACCATATCCCGACTCCCTCTTCTTTCTGTTCTGTAAACGTTCAGTCCAGATTTTTAAACCATTGATATAATTATATTTCATATTCTTGAGGACCACAACAACTTAACTCCATAAGAGACTACTTAATTTACTTTCGAACATTGTAGGAAATATGATATTGATTATCAATGTCTCAAGGGCAAACATGACATAGAAGGGTTTTCTCCTTTTAGCTTTTTTCTTCCCCTCTTGAGCCTCTTTCAACCAGAATTTCTTTCATAGATGATTTGGTTTGTGAAAATAACCACTAACCGATTTCACTTATGGAGGACAAATTGGTTTCTATGTTCCCATTTAGGATAATTATTTTATTTGTATGAAGTAGACCACAAAATTTTGTCATAAATCTATATGCAAGCATATAGTAACTTACTGAAACGTTTCTTTTACTTGTATGACCCCATCAAATCATTTTTGACCTCAGATTGAAGTTTGGGGATGTCAATAATCCTTTCCAGCACCAAATAACTATCTGTTACTGTTAGAGAGGCTTGTTTTAACACTATTTCTTCGCGCCCAAGAATATGATGTTTGGCTGTGCCAAAAGGAATCTGTTGATCAAAGCCACTCACCCAGTAAAGGGAATGGGGTCAAAAATAGGAAAGTAATTTCTCAGAACAAAGTAGTTACCATGACTAAATGTACACATTTCTTGGGTTAATTAAAATTGCTCTGGCTAATTTGTCCTTAAACATGATTACATCTATTATCTTCTTAATGCCCCAAAATTTACCTTTTTTACCACCTAATTTGGATTACCTTGATCTCTAGGTGTACTGATCACTTGCCAGAAGAAGTACCACAGGCATTGGATAGATCTTTGCAGGATTTGCAACTGAATTATCTGGATCTCTACCTTGTGTGTATATTACTATGAAATTTATTTCTTTCTATGTCAATTTCTGTTAATCACGTTTCAGAATAATAAATGCTTGAGTATAAATTTTTTATTATATTATACCCTGATCATAAAGATGAGTTCTAACATGCTATAACTGTATGACACAAGCATGTGGTGTCTCTGTAGTTGAGTTGTTATAGTAAAACTTTCTTTGCTGCATCTGTTAATGTGCACCTAGATTCACTGGCCAGTCAGCATGAAAAAGGGATCAGTTGGCAATGAGCCTGAAGATCTTACCCAACCTGACATACCCAGCACATGGAGAGCAATGGAGGCACTCTACAATTCTGGCAAGGTTCGAGCTATAGGGGTTAGCAACTTCTCTTCAAAGAAGCTTCAGGATCTGTTGGAAGTGGCGCATGTGCCTCCTGCTGTTAACCAAGTGGAATGCCATCCTTCATGGCAACAGTTGAAGTTACATACTTTCTGTAAATCCAAGGGAGTGCACATATCTGTGAGTATGCACATTTAAGGTCACATATGATAATTAAAGGTGCTGGCATATATCTGAATATAAAGGAATTGGACGAATTAATGTAGTAAACCTTTCAACAGAACTTGAGGATTACTTTGTACGATCTTTATGATTTCTGAACTGCCATTCTGCTAACTAATTATCATTATGAGTGTTATTATTTAGGGTTATTCACCACTGGGTAAAGGATATAGTAGGAGTGACATCCTTAAGAATCCAGTTCTGCCCATGATTGCTGAAAAATTGGGGAAGACTGCAGCTCAAGTAGCTCTTCGGTGGGGACTGCAAATGGGTCACAGTATACTGCCTAAGAGCACAAGTGATGCAAGGATCAAGGAAAACTTTGATTTGTTTGACTGGTCTATTCCTGCGGACTTTCTAGCCAACTTCTCTGAAATTAAGCAGGCAAGTCACTTGATGCAATCTTTTGGTCACTTCAATATACTGGGATTTCTATAGCTTTTTAATAGTTAGACAGGTATTATCATTTAAAAAGTAGTTGGTGTCATGGATATAACTGTTTATAGGACGGTATGAGATTGGTCCAAAAGCCCAATAGGCTGCCCACCTTAATTTAGGCTTATCATTAAAGATTAGGTATTGACTCAAGCTTATGGTTAAAACTTATGTTTATTTGCATATAACTATATTTTGATCATGTTTGAGAAAAAAAAAAAAACTTGATTAGGTAAATTTGACAATTTTTAGTTTTTAACAAATAAATAGCATTTTTCATCTAAAAATGCCAAAAAAACTCAGTTTTTACTCAATTAAGTAAGGACATTTACATTTTTATCATGTGTGCTTTATTAAAAAATATCAAATTTATAGATTGAAAAATGAGACATAATAAAAATATAAAAAAAGAATGAGAATAAATAATAAATATAATACAAAATTTAAAGATTAAATAAATTGATAAATAATATGGTTGGACCGGTTTAAGCCATGTCCGAGTTAATCAAATTTAGAAGCTCAATATTTATTACGCACGGGCTTAGACTCACTAAGTTAGACTAAGTATATTCATGAGCAAATTTGACCCATTAATAGCTCTAATCTTGGATAAGCAAATTGTTGTAAGAAACTTGAGAGATAGCTTAAATAGAAGGCTTCACTTCAAAAGCCTGATTTACTACGTGAACATGTTGATGCAGGAGAAACTAGTTACGGGTGCCTCTTTTGTTCACGAGACATTTGGTGCCTACAGAACAATTGAAGAGCTCTGGGATGGCGAGTAGTGGAAACTGGAAAGATAGCAAATCGGCCATTGCTTTCTCCTTTCACTTGGTGAATTTGCTTCATCCTGTTATTACTCCCTAGTACAAGGAATAATGAGGTAGATAGAACAGAAGCTTGAAGTCTAGGATATGCAGCAAATGAGTGAATCAACATAGACTATTTCTATGCTGATGAATAACAGAAAATGGTGGCTTTTAATCCTCTATTTACCCTCTATTTTGTGAAATTGTTATTTTAAACGTTTTGTTGCTTTTTATATAGTATATTTTGAAATGAAATAAATTAACTTGTGTTAATAATAACCTTAATTGTTCTCTTCTACCCTAACATCCCTTTGTCCTTTCTTTAAGCTAATTCAACACATTAATGTATACAGCAATTTCTGAACATTTTCTCAAATAATGCAGTGTGTAGCAGATCCAGATCTTGTACGGTTGGTGCCCTCCTTTTTTTGGCCGCATGCGCATCCGAATGTGCTTTTTTGGGTCTAAGACGATCGTGGCCATGCGGTTCTTCAGCATGAGATCCAAATTCGTTTTTAGGCATGCCTTGTTATTTTGGCATTATCTTTTAATTTCTTTTTAAAAGAAAAAAAATTATATCTATCCCTTTAGACATATCATCTAGTTATGAATTTTTTCTTTATCTATATTAATATATATGTCTTTAAAAAGTAAACTAACAAATCAAATTAGTTATTATTATTTTTATATTGTTTTTATTGTTTTAAAAGGATAGTAGAGTAGCAAATAATTAATTTTTAAAAATTTTTAATAATTATTTTGTATTTGAAAAGTAAGTTAATGTTATTGCATATCAAGATATTAATTTTTAATATTACACTTAATTTTATAATTTTATTGTAAAAATTTTAAATTTGAATCAGACTAATAAGTTCAACTGGTTCGACTTATATCTAAATAAAAAGTTTTAGGTATATTTCATTTATAATAACTTTATACCTGTTGAAAATATTTAAAAACTAAGAATTGATAATAACTTTCCTTTTAAATTTTGATAGAGAATTAATACAAATTATATTGGGTTTAAGTGTTTAACCCTCAATCCTGGGATGTAATGACATTTTCTATTAAAATAATTAAACTCACAGAACTCGAAAGAAATCAAAATAATTAATTTAATTAAAAAAGGAAAGCTTTCAAATTTTAGAATAAATATACCATTATTTACAATATTAATCAAACAAAGAAATATATAAAAAAATAATTAATTTAGTTATAAAGGAAAACATTCAAAATTTGGAATAAATATTAAATACATCATTAATTATAAAATAAATCAAAAAATTGAATACAAAATTTTTACATTTATTTAAATCTTTTTAGGAAACAACTAAAAAATAATGTTATTTAATAAAAAAAGTAAACTCATAAAGCCCATAAATAAAGGAACAAAAGTACATCAAAATAATGAAATGAAATAATTCAAAACAGAATAAAATAGAGTAAAATTTTATCAATGAACTTCTAATTCCATAATACTGAAATCATCTTTAAAATTGATAATTCCATCTTAAAATTTAAAGTCCAATTAATTAAAAAAAAAAGTAGAGTAAAAATTCCTAGGTTGGAACTTGAAATACACGTGACAGTAGAGATAACATCTAAGAATCTCCCGCCACAGAGTGGGGAGTGGGCCCGTGTTTTTAACCCTTTTCTTATTTTCTTGTCGCTTTCGTGGTTCACGCCGTAAGTAATCGCTCTTCTCGGTTTTACTGATTTGGCCAATCTGTTTGGGGAGAAAGAAAAATGGCGAACCAAATTCGATTCTTCCAGTTGAACACTGGCGCTCAAATCCCTTCTGTTGGTTTGGGAACATGGCAGGCTTCTCCTGGTCTCGTTGGTGAGGCTGTTGCTGCTGCCATCAAGGTCCTTTTCTATGCGTTCTGCTGGACCTCTTCTTTTTTCATTTCTGGTTAATTTATGCTATGGTATGATCCAATCATTGAAATTTGAGATGTAGTTCTGGTCTATTGGCTTTACATGCAGCTTGAGATTTGAATTGTGTAGCTATAGTTACAGGGACGGAACCAGAAAAAACAGGAAGGGGGCTTTTAATAAAAAGTAAAATATCATAATATATAGTCTTACTACATTAAAGTGATGTAATCATATATAAATGGACCAAATCGCATTTATCAAGTGGGGAAAAATGTATGACCCACATTATATACATCATTACTACAGTAAAGCCAAAAGGAGGCATTTTATTTACAGAATTATAGTCTTACAGATTAGAGAAGTTTGAACCTTTCAGAGAAAAAAGACTAAAGAAAAAGTAAGAAATTAATGAATATTGACAGGCAACAGTAAAAATCTCAAGACTTAGTGAATGAATCATGAATGGGAAAGCTGGAAAGACTAACCAAATGGACCAAATTGCTGGTGAGGCTGTGACCGTGAGGGTTGAGAACTTGAGGGGATGGTGGTCGCCTGGTTGGTGGGCAACAACCGAAGGAATCAAGGGACAAGGAAGGACCCAGGTAGAAGAAAAAAGGGAAAATTAACTGCGAAAGTATGAAACTCAGTTAAGAAAATGGAAATGGACAAATGGTTACTTTGTAAGTTGTACAAAGTAGTAGACTAGTAGTCTAGACTGTCTAGTAGTAGCAGAGTACCGTAATTACCATTAAAACTTGAAAGAAAGGGCTCACAACTCATTTGACATGAATAATGTGAAAAGTATTATTGACAAAAAAAAATTAACAAGAAATAAAATAGTATACACTTATATAATTATATATGAATAATATATGTATAAAATTAAGTGATTCATCTATAAAATAGGGGCTAATATAAAAATTTTAAGAGAATCATATATATATATATATAAAGTAATTTTTTTTAGAGATGCTATTTAGGGGTAGATCAAATTGTTTGGGTGATAATGGATTTGCAAATTTATTATATAATCGAAGATGTTGAGCTTGGGTGGTTGAAGTGGGTAGAAATTTGGGGAAAGATCCTAGTTTCAGGATGCATTAAGGGCGTCTCAATGTATCAAAAATAAGAAAAGGGAAGAAAATGAAAGAGAAATGGACTGGAGAGAGAAATAGTGAAGATTACTGATGTGCTAACGCTTATGTGTATGTGTGTGCGCGCTTCTTTTCCTTTTTTGGAAAAAAGAACAATAGATTGTTGTGTTTAATTTTTTTTCTGTGACTTGAGATGAGTTAAGATGATAAAATTAAAAAGAGGGCGCATATATATTGTTTCTTGCTTCTTGGTCATAGTTGATCATTCTAATCCTGTGTTTGTTTAGAATTCAACTAAATGCCTTTGTTTGGACATTACAGGCTGGTTACCGCCATATTGATTGTGCTCAGATCTATGAAAATGAGAAGGAGGTAATTATCAGAATTGATGTGAGCCTGCTTTTTGTGAACTTTGACATCATCCCATCAGATTCAACTAGATTCCTAGCTAGCGGAAGTCATTTTCAATGAAGCATGGCTTTTTGATAGATAATCAAGTCAACATACTGAACAAGTCACAACTATGTCCCGGCCCTTATCTTCACCACAGGATTGTATAAATCATTTGAGTGTAGACGTCAAGAGCAGCACAAACCTTACACATATGACATCTTTAGACATCATCATGATTACTGCAAATGATTCAATCTTTTTATTGCAGATTGGCACAGTATTAAAGAAGGTGATCAAGGAGGGCGTAGTGAAGCGCGAGGATTTGTGGATTACCTCTAAACTCTGGTTTGTTCTAGTTTTCAAATTAATTACATCTGGTTAAACTCTTTAAGCTAAAGTGAAGCAAATAGAATCATGCATTTGTGAGCCTTTCAACTTCTCTAGAACCCAAGGATTGCCTATGGCTGAAGTTATGGTGATCTGCAGGAACACTGATCACGCTCCAGACAGTGTACCAGAAGCATTGGACAGAACCTTGAGAGACTTACAGCTCGATTATCTAGATTTATACCTTGTATGTAGTATCTGTAAATCTCCCGATATTCTCTAAATGTTTGGTGTTAAAGTATATTCATCAAAGTACCCATTTGTCTCTGGGTTACATCTGGTGACTAATTTTGTTTCAAAATCTGCAAAGCAAAATGGAATTTTGATGAACAGCCTTTTAATGTGAAAATTTCAAAATTAATTTAATTATGCATTCTTTAACCACAGTTTGTTACGTAGATCATATAATGTTTGAAACTGCTACATGCACAAAAGTTTTCCCTCCAAACTCTTACAAAATAATGTGGCAACTAGTTGTTATGCTACATGTTTTCATAATCTGCATTATTCTGTGAGATTTTTACTGATGTAACATACTCTAATTATTTCAATTTGAGTATTTATAGATAGTGTATTTATGACAATAAATTTTAAACCGCTGAGTCTTCCTTTTAAGATCCACTGGCCAGCTGCAATGAAGAAGGGCTCAGTGGGCTTTAAGCCTGAAAATCTTGTGCAACCCAACATACCTGGCACATGGAGGGCAATGGAAGCACTCTATGACTCTGGCAAGGCTCGAGCTATAGGTGTAAGCAATTTCTCATCCAAGAAGCTGGGGGATTTGCTAGAGGTGGCACGGGTTCCTCCTGCTGTCAACCAGGTAGAGTGTCATCCTTCATGGCAGCAGGACAAGTTGCAGGCTTTCTGCAAGTCCAAAGGCGTCCACCTCTCTGTAAGTTTGTGAATCTTGAATTATTTTATATAATGTCTTTTTTTTTTTTTGGGATTAAAGCCAACAGAAAAATACAAGGAGATTACCAGATAGAGTAATACCAACCAGAGACCAAATTTGGGGTGGGAGAATATTCAATCTTTAATTATTACTTCACATATGCTTCCTAATTTAAACCAAACAGCATAATGGAAGCTGTTAATGGGAGTCAAGATATGTTGTTGTATAGACCTCCAGTCTGAGTGTTTATTTATCTGAATTTTTCTTACTTGAATTGTGGTTTTTTCATCGCATATGGCTAGGGATATTCACCATTGGGTTCTCCAGGGACAACCTGGCTTAAAAGTGATGTCCTGAAGCATCCAATTCTGAATATGATTGCGGAGAAATTAGGCAAGACTCCTGCACAGGTAGCTCTTCGCTGGGGACTGCAAATGGGTCACAGCGTGCTTCCCAAAAGCACAAATGAAGCAAGGATAAAGGAGAATTTTGATGTTTTTGACTGGTCTATACCTGAGGACTTATTTGCTAAATTTTCTGAGATTCAACAGGTAAGTAGTTTATTGTTAACCTCAGTCTTTCTAGTATTTTAAGACCTGAATACATTAACAGATATAATAATACTGCAGGCTACCTGAGAAGCAGTAAAAGAGTAAAGTGATGAGGAAATCTTTAGCCCTGTAGTCTGTAGAAGCATTGAAATTTTGACCGTTATATATTTGCATGAATGGTCAGGATTAAAACACAAGTAATGTGATTTTTCTAAATGGTTTTGTGACCTTGATCATTCATGCAACATCCGAAGGTCAAGATTCCACCTACCCTTCCACTCTCACAAAAGTAGTGCTCTCACTAGATATGTCCCCATATATTGCTTGTTTGTTGGGTGTCAACTGTACATATGCTTATTACTAGGCTTGCTTTTGGATTCTGATCCACCGGCCAACCCCTACTTTTTTCCTTTCTTTTCTTTTGGGGCTGGAGAGTAGGAATTCATTTTGAGTAGAAGCTTAGCAAGCTCCGATGACTATCTGAGATGATAAGTATGGACGTATGGTATAGAAGGTCCTGATTATTTTAATAGAACCCTGGTTCTAAGTTGACAGAGTGATTTTCATTGTTGCAGGCAAGATTAATCAGGGGTACCACATTTGTCCATGAAACTTATGGCAGCTACAGATCTCTTGAGGAATTCTGGGATGGTGAAATCTGAGCAGTGAGCTGAGTGGCAGGTTGAAGTTTGGAAAATAAGTGGTCTTCCTGTCTTTGGGGTGTAGGGGTGTCTGGGAAGTGGGGATTTGTTTACTTTCTGTTCAATTTGTCTGCAAAAACCTGGAAGCTGCTAGGTTATTGACTTCAAAAGTTTATGAATTAATTATTTCTGATTTTAGGCTTTCTCGGCATGCTTTTTTCCACTTGTCTATATTTTTAGTGGCTTCTTTTTTTATAAAAAAATAAGTACTTTTTTTCATTTTGGCCGTTTGTATGAGATTATTTTTATAAGTGCTTATTTTAAAAATAAGTAGAAATGTTACTTTTTTTTTAAGTAGGAAAATGTTGCTTAAAAAATAATCAGGTCCAACGAAAGAGAGAGAAAATTTTGTAAACCAATATACCCCTTAAATATTTCATAAATTTTCTAAAAAACACTTTTATATGTCATTTTTAATAATTTTACATATTAAAAAATACTTTTATATTTTTGCATCCAAACGCACATCTGCTTTTTTCAGTAAAATCACTTATATGTAAATCCATCCAAACACCAAATACCTGCTTTTTTAAAAAAAATCACTTTTATTTAAAGCATCTGATTAAAAGTACAAGCCCATCCAAACTGCCCCTTATTTGCGGATCCTGCTCTGTTCCATGTGCTTGCTTTTTATACTTGTGAGCTCTTTAGGAAGTTAACTGGTCTTCATTAAGCCTATGCTGCATGCCTCCAGCAAACAAATCAAACCAAGCACATAGCCGATCTTCATCCTTGCCACAGTTTGCAGCATATGTTTTGGTTTTTCAAATATTTTCAAATTCTCAATTTGATTCTTCAATAATTATTCTCTTAATTTAGTTTTCTAATATATATTTTTGTCTTAAAAAATGCTCTTTTGAGAACTAAATTGAAAGAAC
The DNA here is from genome assembly GCA_034509205.1 of Ceratonia siliqua. Classification (NCBI taxonomy): domain Eukaryota; kingdom Viridiplantae; phylum Streptophyta; class Magnoliopsida; order Fabales; family Fabaceae; genus Ceratonia; species Ceratonia siliqua. Next base: position 37,233 of record JASKGM010046834.1, read on the forward strand.
AAATAATGCTTAAAATGATTTTTTTTAAAGACAAAAATGCATATTAAAAAACTAAATTCTAAAGAAAAACTTTGAAGGATAAAATTTAGAATTTAGTGCATCCTAGTGTTTCCTAGAAAAGTAACTAGAGTAGAGGCACTGCACGAATGATGATAATAGGGGAAGGCTATTTCAACCATTACTAGGATTCACAGCAAAATCCAGAGGAATCAGAGCAAGTAGAACAAACTTCTTGATTTGGCTACAATTGAACCAAGAAGTAGGAAGTTTACTATAAGTTTAGCATGGCAAGCCGAACTATAAGTTCCTCCGTTACAGATTTTTAAGTCGTTCAAGAATGCTGTTTATTCCTTTGTAGATAATTTTTAGGGTAAATTATCATAATTTTTAAAGTTTGGTAATATAATATTTAATATTTTTATTATTTTTAAAATAACATTTATTTCTATTATAAATGTATGAAAAAAATTAATTTATTCTTATTTTTTATTCACCTATCATATTAATGTTAAAGACAAATTAATCTTTTTACATCTTTAAAAAAAAAGTGAATGTCATTTTAAAATTAAAAAAGTATCAAATATTATATTATTAAATTACAATTATAATAATTTATCTTAATTTTGATGTAAAAAGAAAATAAATGTAACCGATCTGCCACATCAAGGCAGCTCAGATGTTTTAACTTTTTACTAATCAAATGGTGGCAATGGTAATGGCTCTTGTATCATTCTCTCATTTGATGTAATCAACATTCTTAAAAGATAAGTCATTTTTTTTATAACCAAAAGTTACTCTCCATACTTTTTTTCACTTTCAAAATTTATTAACCAATTGCTTATATGTGATAAATAAATCAATTTTTTTTATGATTACAAGACAAATCTTAGATGCAAAATTTTTAAATATTTACTATTAAGTTAGTTAATAAAAATATACTATAATATTTTTTAACTCAGCATCACATTTAATTAAAAACATTTAATAACAAACGTAAGTTTCTTTAGAACAAAATAGTCATTGTTGGCTCACCATAGACCCCACAATTTTTTTATTCTCTCTGTACATATTTAATATTTTATTATTATTTATTATTTATTATTACTATTTATTAATATTATTCACAAAAGCCATACTTGTTCCGTCACGTGAGTCCCTAACGCTAATACATGAAAAGCAAAGAAAACCCTAAAAGGCTAAAACCCTAACTCAGTGACACTTAAACCCTTGCGGCTTTTCTCCTCTGCTTTGCAAAACCCCCCTTACAGAAATGGCCATGTATTCCATGCTACGCCGCGCGTCCTCATCGGTATTGCCTCTGGCACTCCGCGCCATGGCATCTCCAAGAACCTTCCACAGCGCGTTCTCCGCCGTTCGCACGGTTGAAAAGGTTGGACTCAGTCACCGTCTCATAGAAAGAATACTTGTACCATCTGTGCGCTTCGCTAATGCCTTCGCCTCTAAGGCAAGTGCCGATGATAATCTGATTCAAGTCCTCGAATCCGAGATCAAATGCGCTGAGGAGGATGATCATGAGGTGAGTTATCAATGAATTTCTTCACTTTTTCCACAATTATCTTTAAACCCTTTTGTCTGTCAGTCTTTAATCAGTATACTATTCTTCATCAATCGTGGGCATAATTTCCTGTTACATTTTCCCTTGAAAGTTCTAGTTTTTTTTTTTTTTATTTGGGTTAGTGTTAACTAAGAATAAAGTGATATGCAATTCAGTTTTTTTATTCCCTCTGGTAATTTGTTCATCGGAAAATTTTATCTCTGCAGACTATAAATTTATAGAACCTTCCATTACTCCTTATAAATAGGAGATATCGTTAATTTTTCTTTTTAGAGTAGTTACAAGGGGATTGGGTTGAGATGTAATTTTCTTTTTTATGTTGCTAGTCACCTCATATGCCATTCCTCCTGAAATTCAGGATGGAGTTTTTGTTGCGGTCTCATAATATGGCTCGGTGCTTATTCTATAATAAGTTACTTTTTTTAGAAAATAATACATTCTGATCCTTGTTTGTTGGACTTATATGAACCTAAAATTAATAAATTAATGAAAATTTAGAAAACTTTCTTCGGAGAAAAATAAGAAGAGAAAAGAGATAAACTTTCATTTATAAAATTGTTCGTATTTCTTCAAAAGTCCTTATTAATTATTGCATCCAAACTCAAAATAACTTTTCCTTCCAAAAAAAAAAGTTCTTCCTCTTGTAAGAAAAAGATATTCTCAGATAAGTCTAAACAAACAAGCTCTATATTATATCATAGGTAGCAAAGTTGTTGGTGTCCTAACATCTGCTGTCTTTATGCATTTCTGGCTTTTAGATTCTTTTAACGAGTAGAAATAAATATTTATTCTTTTAGTAATCTAGTTCTATAATTTTGGTCTTGTAATTTTCTGTGGACAATAATTTTTTTCCTCCCCAAATATCTTCAATCCCTTTTCTCTGTCAGTCTCTAATCATATTTTTCAAAAGTATGTTCATTATTACCCATATGTTCCAGTTTTTTTTTCTTTGGTTAGTAAGAATATTATGGAAGAGTTTTTGTTATGCTAGTATTAATCTGTGATCATTGGAAGTATTTTTCTTCATGTAGGATATTTATAGACGTTGCTTGTAATTCTTAGTAATTTCCAAGTGTTTGCGTTTAATTGGTTTTGATTTGCGTTTATTTTCATTCTTTTCACAGAATCCCTTATTTATTTATTTTTGGTGGTGGGAGGGCATACTTCTTTTTTAAAGAAGCAAAATCATCTCAAATTCTTATCAATAAAGTGGAATACTTGGAGTTGTCAGTCTGGAAAATTCCAGAAAATTTTCAAAATTACTTCTATTTTTCAGAAATCAGAGTATCAGACTGAACGCAGAGTTACTGCATGGGCCGTTTGTTTCCCAAAATTGGGGTGCTTGCTGTAGTCTGTCTGTTTTGCTTACAATTGTTACTCATGTAATGTTATTTTCCTTCCCATTATTGATGTTATCTACGTAATAGTTTAGCAAAATTGGCCGGGTCCTATTCTTTGTGCACTTTTGGCTTTTATTGTTACTTTTTAAGATATGCTTTTAGGAAAGTTGAGTACTGTAGTACTGCTATTGCTTTTAGCATCGTACTTTCAGGAGGTTCCGCAAATATATCAATATCTTTGCAAATGCAGTTTACCAAGGGGTGAAATGAAGATTTTAATTTTTCAATATTTTTTATTGGATCAATCTGAGACAATTGTATTGCTGGTGAAATTTGAAATGTTATCTTTGGTATAAATACAGCAACTTCATCTTTTAGAGTCAACCCTCAAGGCTAAATTTAACCTACAAGCAGTTTTTAATTGCTGATGGGCTAGCCTAACTCTGCTTTCTTAAACAAAGAAAAGAAAAGAAGGAAAAAATTTCTTTTGGGAAGGAATACCAGATGCAACCATAGGGCATATTTTGTTGTGGGAATGTTTTTGGGTTGCTGTCCAATAGAATTGTTTTTTATATGATTATTAAAGTAATGTTGGATTATCTATTGATTTTGTTGCCATTTCTTTGTGGAAAATTTTCAGGTTGAAGAAATGCCCAATGATTTTCCATTTTCAATTGAAGACAATCCTGGTGAGAGAACCATACTTCTTAAGAGACAATATGAGGACGAAACTATCACAGTTCAAGTTGACATCCCTAATGTAGCAGCTGAAGAAGATCAGGACGAGGGTGATGATGAAGAGAATCACAGTGAATCTAGCATTCCTTTAGTTGTAAATATTTCCAAAGGAAACGGACTCTGTTTGGAGTTTGGCGTGACTGCTTTCCCTGATGAGATTTCCATTGATAGCTTGTCAATAAAGCAGCCTGAAGAATCTGAAGACCAGCTTGCATATGAGGGACCTGAGTTCAAGTGAGCACTTTTTTAATTGATGGCATTATCTAAATTTATAATGTGCTGTTTTTTGTTTCCTGAATACTCGTGTTTCTATTCTTTCTACAGTGATTTGGATGAAAATTTGCAAAGGGCTTTTCACAAGTATCTTGAGATCCGAGGGATCAAGCCCAGCACAACTAATTTTTTGCATGAATACATGGTCAATAAAGACAGCAAAGAATACTCGAAGTGGCTGAAGAACCTGAAGAACTTCATTGAGACATGATTTAGAGAAACAATATTTTCTTAGAGATTATGGGAATGGGTGGCAAAGCCCTTGTTGTTTTCAGTGTTCATCAGCACGTTCCTGTATCATGATAAGGAGTACTGGAGTTGACCAGTGATTTTGAAAAACCGTTTGTGGTAGGCATTCTTAAGCTGCCCTTGATAGTTTCGATTTTCTCTACATTTTCTAGCCACTGGGTTGTTCGCCCCTTCGTAATTTCCCCCCTAAAACAGAGTAAAGTTTACAATGTTCAATGCTATGCATGAATCATCATGATATAAATATAAACTTTTGACCTGATAAGGGTTCTATTACTTGATTTCATCACCACTATGAAATACCGGAGAAATGATATATTTACATCACCATTTGTATATCACCTTTTACAGCACTATTTTTCTAGTGCTTCATGTGTCATTTGACATTTAATACGTATTTTTAAAAATATTTTATAATTTTTGTTGTTAATTTTATACAGGAATAAAGTTAGGTTTAGAAGTAATTCATTTAGTCTACTTATCTTAGACATGGTCTCCCTGAGAATTTCTCTGTTTTATAACCTTTGCATTCAGAGAGAATGAATGAGAATTAAAGGGTAAAGCAGGCAATGCTTAGCAAACTATAGAAACTAAACAAAGGCAGGTTATACATGGCTGTGTAATTTAGTAAAAAGGCTTAAGTGTTTTCACATAATGATTTGAATACTACCAAGTGAAGACTTAAGTGATACCACTGCATCCCAGATCTAGTTCATGGATTCCTCATAATGCAAATTAGATTCTACAGAAGAATAACACCTTTATAAGTATCCAACTTTTCATTATCTCTTTTTATTATTTTAAATTTTAAAAATAAATCATGAGTAAGTATTTAAAAATCTATAACTTCTCATTGTTATGCGTGTAGTTAATCAATAGTTACTCAAAGTTTTTAAACTACTTTTTATTTTTATATTTTACTGCTTCATTATCTTTACTTTAAATAAAAAAGCACAAGGACATGTAGTAAAAAATCACTAATTTATTTATGCTACGGTCATACAGTGTTTAGACTAGCTTAGTCCATCTCAACTAATTAATCTCCCCATTCAATTAGAGTGCATATTCAATAATATCAATAAATAGGATTTTGGGTTATTTCTTTCCCCTGAATATGCTCCAGGTGAGAAAAAAAGTCTGGACATGGGCAAATTGCAATAATTATACAGCGCCAGCATCATAGCAGCTTCCGTATATTTGCAGAACAGAAAAATACTGCTGGTTTGATGTGGTGAACAACAATCATCATAGTCACTTGAACTGATCCCTAGCTTCAAAGTTATGCTTTTATGGGCAGTTCCTTGTGACTATAAATTACCCCTCGATCACCATCTACCACCTGCCCAATCCCCCTCAATATCCTGCATTAAATTGTATCATTTAGAATCCAGCTTAATGTAATGATAAAATAATAGAGAAAATTCTGCCAAAGTACTTCGAGATACGATATTTCAATACAATATTGTATTCTAAAACAGTGTCTCATGAAATTCAGTATTCTCCTTTGATGCAATTCTAAGGCACGAATTTAAATATCTGAAATATGGTGTTTCTATTCTAGAGGCACTAAAGAATAACACCGTATTCATATAGTACACCATTAGAATTACAAAAAAGGAACTTCATTGTAAATGAGCAAGAGGTGGGAGAACACTAAAGAAAAGAGATTTTATTTTATTCTAGACATGTATGCGTGATTGGGGAAGTAGAAACAATATGAAATATAGCAGAATCAATGCAATAAACATGCACAGATTTTAATTCTACTAAAACAGTACCTCATGAGATTCAATATTCCTTTCTAGTGCCATTCGCATGTATCATTCTAAAATTATTTGAGGCACTAGAGAGGCATTCGAATCAAATGAGACACAGTTTTAGAAAAAGGTATCTCCATAAGTACGAGAGAATAATTAACTCAACAATAAAAAAGGATGATATAATGATATTCATACAGTATAACATTGGAATTACCAAAAAATGAATTAATTGTAAATGAGGAAGAGATGGGAGAATATTAAAGAAAAGATATTTTAATTGTTCTAGACATGTATGCATTATTGAGGAAGTAGAAACAACAGGAAATATAGCACAGACTCATTGCAGTAAACATGCACACCATACAGATTTTTTTACGAAAACATTCATCAGTAATAATCCATTTTCGTCCTGCTGTAGTTATTTTTTCTATGAAAAAAGAAATTTGCAGAATTCAATACCATCTTGTTGTTAACAATCCCTCTACTCCTACAGGACCTCGGGCATGGATTCGGCTTGTACTTATTCCAACCTGCTCAACCATTGATAGAACGAAGAACAAATGAGAAAATTAAACTAGCCACGCTGCTATTAACAATGGGGTTTCTGGAAGATATATTACCTCAGCACCAAGCCCAAATCGTGCTCCATCACAGAATCGTGTGCTTGCATTGTGGAATACAGCAGCACTGTTTGTGTACAAAGCAAAAACACATTAATCAGAAAGCTATGAGTAGAAACACGTAAGTCATGGATGCATGAATGCTAGCTAAGGTTGAAATATGAATTAGGTCCAATGAAGGATGGTAATGTTCTCATAGTATAAGATATATTCTCTGAAATCTCAAGAAGCACTTCATTCACTAAAAGAAAAAAAATAAGTTACATTGTGTTAGACCCCAGGGGTAAAAAGGACAGAAGGGAAGGAAGGGAACAGTTATGGGGAGGTTATGTAGCAGTTAGGCCTGATTGTGCTATTTAACAGAGAGTGGGGGAGAGGTTATAGGCATCCAAGCATTTGAAATGGGACTTGGGGGAGTGGTTAGCATAATCTGAATGCTAGGGAATTCTGTGTTTACTTGTAATCCTTGTATCTTTGTTAGGTGTTCGTACTGTGTACTGTGTACTGTTATTAATTTCTGTGTTGGTGTGTAGAATTGTTATGTTGCAACTTCGTGAGTCGCTGTGACAGGTTTCTATGTTGTAATTCTGCTGAACCGTATATACAATGTCAGTCTAGTAAATTATATTTCACTAGTATCATATTTGGTTCCCAACAAATTGGTGTAAGAGCAATGGTCTTTTTGGGGTATGGGAAGCACTAGAATGGAAGGTAGAGTTGAACAATTGGAGAAGGGAGGGGAAGAACATGGGCGTGAAATAGGAGAATTGAGGCATGACATGAGGGTCATCTAGGGCTTAATGGTGGAAATCAGAGAATAATGGCAAATATAAGGGCGATGTGGACATTCGGAGGAGCCAAGGAGAGGGAGAGCAACGAAAGGATGAAGGCTGAAGGAAGGAATTTGAAGAGAGGGTGAAGGCCCGCAAGGAAGCTGAAGAGGAAGGGAAAACAAAAGTGCCGTTGAGGGAGGATTTAGAAGTGTCGTTGAAGGAGGAAGTAGAACCACCGCTGGTGGTGGAAATAGAACCGCCATTGAAGGAGGATGTAGAATCACACCTAAGGTGGGCACAGGTTGCTAGATCAGAGTTGGAAATTCGAGCTGTTGTAAACCTAATTGGGCCCAATACCTTAATTCCTATGATAATTTGGCCCAAAACAGAGAAGAAAGGAATTGGGTAGCAGGAAAAATGATAACTTTGGCCCAAAATAGAGAAGAAAGGAGTTGGGTAGCAGGAGAAGCTTGGGTTGGGGAATTAGGCCAAAATAGGTTAATACCTATAACCCAAAGATCCATGTGAGTAAGTGGGTCCAGAGTTACCAAACCCTAGTTGTTAAAGGAAGGAATCCAAGGACATTTTCTCCAGGTTCAGCACTTCTGTTCTGCAAAAAGAGCCTGGACTCACCTCTTCTGATAAAAGGGCTTCTTGGTTGAAGGATGATGGGAATTGAGTTTCTGACTTGTGCAAAGACTGGGCTGACAGACGAGAGAAAATTGGTGGACCAAGATTCACTCAGATGTACTATGCTAAGCAGGGAATCATTACTGAGGAGATACAATTTTGTACTGCCTGTGAGAGGCTCGACCCAGAGTTTGTGAGGTCAGAAGTTGTGCATGGACAGGCTATCATCCCGTCCAACAATAAGCACTTAGAACGAGAGCCCATGATGGTGGAAAGAAACTTTTTGGTGAAAGTAAATGCAAACATTGGGAAGCTGATACAGTCATGGATCTCCTTACAGGTTGCCACATCCATAAAACTCGAGAATGTATACTAGGTACCTCGTTTGTACCAGTTGGGACTGTTCACTTGCAGAAACAGAAGTCACCTTGAGGATAAGGTGAAAGTGCATGGGGAAGTAATGTTAGACTGTAGGGGCAAAAATGGCATAAGAGAAAAGGAAACAGTTATGGGGAGGTTATGTAGCAGTTTGGCCTGATTGTGCTATTTAACAGAGTGGGGGAGAGGTTATAGGCATCCAGATATTTGAATTGGGACTTGGGGAAGTGGCTAGGATACTCTGAATTCTAGGGAATTCTGTGTTTACTTATAATCCTTGTATCTTTGTTGTTAGGTGTTCGTACTGTGTACTGTGTACTGTTATTAATTTATGTGTTGGTGTGCAGAATTGCTGTGTTGCAGCTCTGTGAGTCATTGTGACAGGTTTCTATGTTGTAATTCTGTTGAACCCTATATACAATATCAATCTAGTAAATTACATTTCACTAGTCTCAGATTTGGTTCCCAACACATTGTTTCAGTAACTGACATTCTTCTGACTACCCCTCTGAAGAACCTTTTTGAGCACCAAAAAGCCTATTTCTTAAACTTCTCCATAATAAAGTTCAACCAGACAGAAAATAAGTACTTGATTATTGCATATCATGTCTTCTTAACTTGTTTACATCCGTATCATCTGTATACTAGGTCCATAAAGTATACAACATAAGAGTTTACAAGAATTATGGTATGAAAATCAACAAACTGTTAAGACTCCAAGTGTTATGAGTCTCACATTGGTTCTGCAAGCAATTGTGGAATGGTTCTAGGAGGCTTCCTCCCCTAACAGGCTAGTCTTTAGGGGTAAGTTCTACCCCTTGGGCTTGAGTACCTAACACAAACCAAGTGAAATAAATACAAGTAGATGGATTGCATCATAAACATTCTTGGCAGTTTATGTTAGCTGGTCTGAAACTACAGTATAAAGGTTGCTCAAATCCAACGAAAATGAAAAATCTAAAGACAAATAGTCTGATTTGATGAAGGGTCATATATTTTGGTCTTTGATCATTTCTGGTCATACTGAGTGATACTTGGTGATGCAAGGAGCTTTACACATCTCCATCTCTTATATAGTACTCCTCAGAGACTTCTTGAGTCATTACAATACCTAAGCACTAACATGACTTAATACTGGTGCCATATTTTAAGGAATAAATACTGGTGCCTTATTTTATGGATCTAGCACCTAGGTTTCTGGTCTAGTGCCTTATTTTCTGGATAATGGTTTATGCATCATGAGACTCGAATATTCTAAATTAACTTCTAACAGTTTACAGGTTCCACAAAGATTCAAGCAATATTTCATTGCAAGGTGCCCAACTAAAATGAAACTTCAGTTGAAAGAGACAGCTTTTTATGCAGGAGTGATGAGACTGAGGAATGAAATAGTAACAATGGTACCATTCTCGGGAGCAAGACTAAGGTAACAGATCAGCCCTAGTTTGCCGGATTGGAGAAAGATACTAATCCATTACCATAATGGATAACTAAATCCAATGTATTGATAAAAAGAATATAAAAGTAGTTAATTCAGTATCCAAGGTGTTCTTTGCATGACGGTATCAACTTGATGGGACAACTGGAAATTTTAGCAGATGATATAAAGGATGCTCCAGAAACATATCAACTATGAAAAACTGGATACCTGGATACTTGTATATTCTTATTCTTACAATAATGAATCAAACTTTGCAAAGATGAAGAGGTTGAAGGTTCAAAATATTAAGTGTCTATTTGGTTGTGCTGCGGAAGAGGAAAAAGCTGCTATTTTAACAGAAAAGTGCTTTTCTGTTTTTCGTCAATGTTTGGCCAACACAAAAAAATCACTTTTAAATGGCAACAGAATTTATTTTTCTGCTGTGAGAAAAGCAAGAAATTGGAGGTTCTCCTATAAAGTATAATTAGAAGCAGAGATTAACAATTTTTAGAGAAAAATACCCTCACAAATAAAAACTTACAAATATTGTTGTAAATCCTAAACATTAATAATGTCACTAGAAGTGCTTGTTGGAAAATTTGGCCGAACACTAAACTGCTACTTTGTTACAACAGTTTTGTAAAAAGCGATCTTCAAAGAAGTGGTTCATTAAAAAGTAGAAATTTTGCAACATGGCTAAACATGCCGTAAGGCAGGTATCTAAACAGGGGTGGAGGTAGACCATTTTCATTGGGGAGGCCATAGAGGGAAAAAGTCATATGCAATAATTAGAAACTCAAAATAGTTAAATATTATGCATAATATACAAACCAAAAGGAATTATTAATTATAGAAAATTACAGAATTCAGTAATTAGATTTTTTTTTAAAAGAAAACCCTTACGAATAAAGAATATAACATAAAAATGATTATTTGAAGGTGTTACCTCATACCTGGTAAAGATGAGCTTACGTGTTTATAGTTTACTGAAACATAAATTTAAAAAAAATTATTGCAAGATTGGTTTTATGGATCAAGTCAAAAGGTGTGTATGTAATTGTGAAATTGGCGGTGAAAGAAGTAGGCAGTGGTAGAGGAGCCAAGGAGGTGGGGGACCGGGGGAGGGTGGTAAATTGGTACGGGTATGTACCTCCATCATCACGTAAACTTCTTCAACATGTTTAGAAATTGGGTTTTGAATTTTTTATTTATTTTATGGTCCTCTTTATTCTAATATAATATAAAGTTAAAATGATTTTTTTGTTATGAAAAAGAGTAAAAGAATTTTAGTTAAAGACTTAAAGTCCTCTTTAATTAGAGGGGGCTAAATTATATTTTTTATATTTAAATAACAAATACTGCATTATATTAAGTATCTTTTAAAACCTTTCAGCGGGGGGGGGGGGGGGGGGGGGGGGGT
>JASKGM010046835.1:0-21010 GCA_034509205.1 Ceratonia siliqua
TACATGTACGTAACTAAACTCTATATATTGAATACAAGGCAGAGTGCAGAGGCATTGATTAACCTTGCACATTTCCATTCATCATTGTGTATCGTTTAGCTGTCTCTTAATTCTACATTTTCTATCTAACTGTTGTAAAATAAAATACATTTAGAAGAACTTAGAACTTATGTAAGTCGGTGAAAGAGAGCCTATATATATGTGTTCATCCTCTGTGTTACATGCTGGAAACTAATACCAGCCATCAACTATAACATGCTGGAAACTAACTCCAGCCATAGCCATAATAGCTATGTATACTCTGTTTTATGAATGTAAAACAGAGCATAAAGTTTCAATTTCTAATATTCTAACACGTAGGAACTAATGACTCAGCTCTTCGAAGAATATCGAGATGTGTTTTAGGAACCATTGCCTCCCAACAGAGAAATTAACCATTACATCCCAATCAAAAGGGAACCGAGCCTATAAATGTAAGACCTTATAGATATGCTCATTTTCAGAAGGAGGAAATCGAGAAACAAGTGCAAGATATGTTGAACACCAGACTGATTCGCCCCAACATAAGTCCATTTTCTTCTCCAGTTCTCCTTGTCAAAAAAAGGAAAGAAAGACGGCAACTGGCAATTTTGTATCGATTATAGTGCATTAAACACAGCAACCATCGAGGATCGCTTTCCTATATATACCGACGGTAGATGACATGTCGATGAATTACATGGAGCAGCTTGCTTCATCAAGTTTGATTTACGAGCGGGTATCATCAAGTGAGGTACAACCATCTGATGTGCACAAGACTGCCTTTTGCACCCACTGCACAACGGACATTACGAATACTTAGTGAGGGCGTTTAGGTTATGCATTGCACCATCGACTTTTCAGGCGATCATAAACTCCATCTTCAGACCATTTCTTCGCATATTCATCTTGGTTTTGTTTGATTGTATCCTAGTTTACAGTCCTAGTTGGGAAGAGCACTTGATCCAAGTAAGACAGACCTTGGATATCTTGAGGTAGCATCGTTTTTATGTGAAAGCAAGCAAGTGTGAATTTGGCAAGTAAGAGCTAGAGTACCTTGGCCATATTGTGACTCATCAGGGTGTGCGAATAAATCAACAGAAGTGGATATAATGGTCAAATGGCCATGACCCATAAACACAACAGAGCTTCGTGGGTTCCTTGGGTTAGCCGGTTACTACCGAAAATTTGTGAAGCATTATGGATTACTTGCACATCTTATAATTACAGTTAAATAATCAAAGCAGTAAAAAGGTGCAGTAAACCCTAACTTTTAAATATTCGTTGCATTTGGGAATCATCAAAACTGTTAAATATGTCAACTTGAAGAAAAATTAATATGCTTGTCCGACATCTTATAATTAAATGACTAGTTTTCACATTGATTAATGTTGTTTTTGTACTTGATTTCTCTGTCAAGTAGCTTATCTTAATTATAGGTATGGCAACTATAACGTGTTGGAAAATACTTTCAGGATTTCTACAGAGCATTGTGGCATCACACAAATTCTAGTAATTATATTCAGTTGCTTATATTTTTCTTGAAAACTTAGGATACCCAATTTAGGGAACTAAGGGTGTTATCATGGTAAGCTTAAATTTTCTTCTAGTGGGTGTTTGTGTGAAGTTTATTTGGGAAATGATCTCATAAATTTAAAAAAAAAATTATATTCTTTATATATGTCTTTCGTAATACTTATCTTCTATTCAACATGAGAAGGACATTATTAACAGTTGAATTCAACAAGGAAAATGCTTATCAAATTGATATACTTTTGGGAAACATTACTGCCTTGATAATTGATTAAGGAAAAATCTCGATCTTACTTCTTTGGGCCCCATATTCAAAAGGATGCCGCAAAATTTCCCAAACAATATAGTTCTCATTCCAAACATCATCTAAAAGAATTAGAAATCTCTTATTGTCAAGGAACTCCTTGAGTTTAATTTGTTGTTGGTTAAGATCCATTGTATCATAAGTTAAAGGGACTGCCTCTAGAATAATTCTTGTAAGTTTAAAGACATCAAATACTTGCGTAATCCAAACCCATACTTTAATCTCAAAATACTCTTTTACTATGTCTTCATTGTACACAACTCGAGCAAGGGTGGTGGTCTTCCCAACTCCACCAATTTCAACTATAAGGAGGATGTATATCGTATCAGTACCAGAATCTGATAGCAACAGTTTGATAATGGATTCCTTAGCAGCATTGCTTCCATAAATATCAGCTTTTCCAACAAAAGAAGTTGTTTGAAGTTTATTTGAAGTTATCCCACTGACACCTTCCCTCAAACCCAGGTCTTCCTTTTGTTTCACAAGATTTTCTAATTTTTCGAGAATAATCTTCATCCCATCACTAAATTGACTCAGGTAAGTAGGTGAAAAGCAACTTACCTTACTTCTTGTGGCACTCTCCAATTCAACTTGCAGTTTCTGACTTGAAACGGTTGTCATGAATCATGATCTCATCCAAAATATCCTCAGCTTCAAACATAGCATCTCTAAGATCATTCAGCCACTCCCATACGTACAAATCTGTAACCTGTCTTTCTTCTGCATGGTTGACCAGTGCATCAACGGATTGCAACACTATCTTTAACTTATCCAGCAAATTAAGATCCTTGTTCTGTTTTACTCCTTTGATGAAGTCTACCATCTCACGAGTGGCCGCCATCTGATCAAATAAAGTTTGCACAAAAGCAGAGAGAAAAGCCCCACCAAACATTTCATCTGCCATGAACTTTTGCTTCTTTTTTTTATCTTTGTAAATGCAAGAAGTGGAAGAAAACTCAATTGGATATTTGCAAACAATAAGAAAGCAGTAAGAGAATAGAGGGTTTCACATCGTTCAGCCTATTAACCATAAAACTTAGAAATCGTAAGTTGACATTGAATATTGGGTGGTCATTTTCATGCTGGCCAGAACTATAATAATGTATAAAGCATAAAGTAATCACCTATACTAACTCCATGTCTCACTACAAGTCTTCAACTATTGAAGTCAAACAGAACATCGAACAACTAGTATTCATATGAAAACTAGGTCATTTTTGTCCCATATAACAAGGCTTGCTTAGGTGCTACAATTTGACAAAATGGCCTCAAGCACGTCTGTTAAGATTAGTTTCTTTTTGTCTTATTCCGTGACTCGAAAAGAAAAGGGAGATTAAGTCTTTTATTCCTTTTGTGCCAATTAGTCAATTAACCCTATGTGCCAACATTCCAATTGTACCAATATCCTAACTACTCTCCTCTCCTATCTTAAATGGTCGAATAGAGAGATACAAAAAGGCATGGGCTGTTGCTAAAAATTGAGAGTAGACGGTGGCCATTTGGATGTGGGATACACAACATAAATTTGTAGGTCTCCCACATGTAATAGCACACAGTAGTCCATGAAAAGACAAGAGGATTGGAAGTTTATAAATTGAAGCATTTTTCGGAGGTTTTCTCTTTATCTGGCACTTTTAATTAAGTTGATGATTGAATTTTGATTTCTACTCAGATTGAGGTGAAATTTTAATTGGAACTTCTGCACTTATTGTTTTTCAATCTAGACGGTGGAAATTTTGTTTCAAACTCTATAGCTTGACTAGAAAATTCATAAACACTATACAGTTTTGGTTATCCTTGCAAGACTAAGAGGAAATTGAAAAAAGGGAATTAAAAAAGGGATTTTCCTTGGGGTGTGAACGATTTGTAAGTGATAATAAAAGGCTGGCAACAAAGGTTTCAAAGTTAGCACAACATGCTTGGTTTACCTTAATCTTCACGTGGACATGTTTCTTGGAAGATATATTCAATATAAAAATGAAATGAAGGGGCGGTGAGATTGTATATAAATAGAGATGATCTAATTGAAAAATTAGAGTTTTGTGGTTGTAGAAGTGGAATCAAATAAGGATGGGTGAGCAGCCACATTCCAGAAGAAATAAATCCTATATTGCATTTTCTATGAAGATGAAATTGATTCATCCACTTCAAGAATCTCCCTCTTATTGAATCAGATGCCAATTGTTTTTCAAATATTGTTTGATCTATTGTGAGACTAGAGAAAACCAAAAACCATTAACCACACACCAACATTGATTTTCAGATATTGCATTGAAGACTGGAGTTCCAGGAGCAAATCTTCGAAGCTTTCGAAATGGGTACACTATAGAAGGTCTAAAGTTCTAGGATATTGCAGAGACTAAGGTTTAATCATAACTTGGTAAATTTTCTTGTGTGTATTATTAATTTGTCATGTCATCATTGGGATCAAACACATGTATGTAATTTAACCTTGTTATAGTGGATTTGAGGTGGTGCCTATCACCTGGAGTGATTTTTATTTTGAAGTGATTCTTCAAAAGTTTTACACTTTGTCAATAAATTGTTTGTATCCACTTTATTTACTATTTAGTATTTTAATTCGTTGCATAATTGTTGATTATATTTTAAATTATTTGATTAAGTGTTTACTTTAGACTTAAAATTTAATAACACCTATTCACTCCCTCTAGGTGTCAGTTGAGTTTAAACAAGAAATTCTTAACATCCATTGAGTGTAGCTACAAAGAATATTTGTTTCCCAAAATTTCAGAAAGAAAGATAAAAGTCTAGAGTTACCACATTGCACATTGGATGCTGCTAACTTATTCCTAGCATTGCTCCTCAATTTCTACGTTTTGTAAGAAGCAATAATTTAAAATAGTCTATGACTCTGATTTTTTTGTCCAGGCTCTTTCTAAGGAAGATCAAAGCGAGACATTTTGGGGAACAAAATCTCGTCATGGTCAGTCTTTCTTGGGAAAAACCCAACTAGAACCTGCAAGTTTAAGAGAAAAATAATAATTAATTAAGAGTGTGAATAGAATATATAAATTAATTATGGTTTTTAAGCAATGTCCAAAATCTTCTCAACTCATTGACAACCATCACATGTAAATCCACCTTCATTTTGAACTAAAATGTAATCTGAAGTATTGAAAAAGAAACAAAAATGATACCAAAATGAGCAGAACTGACAAAAATTGTAAAGAATGCTCTCAAACCATTTCCATTACCTCCATTCGCATAATTTTTTATATTATTAATACAATTTTTCCTAAAATAATAATTTAAAATTTAAATTAATAGTGGATTTATACATCATTAAATGTTTATAATAGATTATTAATAAATATATATTATCTATTTATAGATAATAAAATTAAGCTTACAATTTGAATTTATATATTTATTTATTATAAAACGATAAATTTAAACTTGTAATTTGAATAATTTTCATTAAATTAAATACTAAAAAAGTTTATATGGTGAGTCTATATAGAGTAATAATATTTTAAATTATATTTATATTTATATTTTATTATAAAACAATAATAATATACAAATAATATAAAAAAAGTAATGTGAAATAACGTTATTTGTCAATATAAAGTATAAATCTAAATTCGATATGGTCATGTTCATGGCAATATAACCGATTCAATTCAATCATAACCATCCATATCAAAATGAATGATTCAAATTTTTTAAAAAGGGTGATTATGTCTTAAAATAGAACATTACCGAATTTTTTTCATATAAATCCTGTTTATGAAAAAAAAAAGAAAAAACCTTTTTTCCCAGGGAACTAAATCCTAGGTCGAGAGATGTTCGTATCAGTGAGAAGCTATTCTGATTCTGAGCCCAAATATCCTCAGGGTCCTTACACGCGCCACCGCACCACCTCACCACCCTCTGGTCCCTCACACACTGCTAATCCAAGGGTCCTAGTGTCGTTCCTCCGTTGTCTGCTTCAGGTGAGTTTCAGTGACTGTTTCTGTATTCTCTTGCAGCACGGTTCTTGCTTCTTCTCCTCCTTTCCCGTTATCTTCTTCTGCTCTCTTTCTGGACCGCTCGTTCCTTCTCTTTCTTGTGAATTTGTCGTATTTGTATGGTTTATCCCGTTATCGGGTCCAAAACGGAATTTTCCTTTTATCCTTTGCCATTCTTGTTTTTCTAGCTTTCAATTTAATAATTAATATGGAGCTTAGCAATTTACCCTTAACATGGTTTCTTAATTGATTTCGCTTTTTATTCCTTTTCTTGTTTGTTCTTGTGATTATATTTGATGATACTAATTGGTGTATTTTCCACCGTATAGAACTGTATGCTCTGGTAGAAGTTGTTTACCCTGTCTATAGATGGGTATAGTTGTCACCAGGAGTGAGGATAGAAAGGCATTAGAAAGGAAAATCTTTAATCAGTTAGCACTGTGTTACTTGATACTTTTTTTCATATGGGCTCACTCTAATTGCATATGCTTAAGATTTGTTTTCACGTAGAACACCTTAGTTATATTTATTTCTATTAATTAATTTTAGCATACCATTAAATGATAAAAATATAAATCCCAACCTTGTACATTGAACAAATGATGTTGATAAGAGCCAACAAGTGGTTGGTTAAATAGGTCCTGGGGTCGTCTAACCATCTGGTTCAATTCTTGCCCTCATTATTTGTTGGTGGGAACTCTACATCCGTTCTGCGCACACAGAGAACACCCTTAGCTTGCTTTGGCCCTGTTCGGCCGCCCTGGCGCCCATATACGCTGACTTTGGGTGCTAGTTTTCTAGGCCCGAGTGAACACGCAATGCCGCCTTAGGTGGAAGGTTTTTATACCAATTGATATGAACCTTTGGGAGAACCATACTTCAAAAGCAACAGAATCCCATACTTTTGATGTTAGGACACAAGACTCATACTTTGCAACTGGGATCGTAACATTCCACCATATATAAATGATATCAATAAGACACATCTAACAATCATATGATTATTTATTTTATAAGTTTTTTTTTTTTGTTATTGTAGGAACATAGTGAATAAATGTAGTTTATCTTGGGTTGGGTGAAAGAGCTGTTCTTGGACCATTTTGGTGTTTGATCTTCTCAGTCTTTGCCTAGTTCTACTTTAACAATAAATGACTGTGCTGATTTAAATGCTTGTCTATTATGTCTCAAATGAATTTGCTTATGAAAATCTTTGAGTTGTCCCATATCGAGTTATTCTCAGGTTTCATTCACTATATAGTACATGGGATCTTCAGCGGAAGAGTATGCTGCATTTAAAGAGAAGGTCAAACGTACAGTATACATTGACAACCTGTCACCACAGGTCACTGAATCCGTGTTGAGAACTGCTCTTGATCAGTTTGCAACTGTCAAAAGTATAAAGTTTATTCCCAACTACATTGAACCAAGGAATGTGCCACAGTGTGCATTAGTGGAAATGGATTCTATCAAGAAGGCCAAGGAAGTTGTATTAATGATAACGCAATATCCTTTCATGATATCTGGGATGCCGAGGCCTGTAAGGGCACGTCATGCTGAAGAGGAAATGTTTGATGATCGCCCAATAAAGCCTGGCAGAAAGATAACCTGCCGTTGGGTGGAGCCAGGTGACCCTGATTTTGAGGTAGCACAGGAACTCAAGCGTCTTACACGCAAACATGCTGCTGAAGCTGCATTCTTGCACAAAGTAAGTGTGCTCCTTATTACTTACTATATAATGACTATTGCTTTCCAAAATGCTGTTTTTGCATTAACTGCTACTTAATCAATTTTACTGATTGGCGTACCTCTTGTAATTGCTTCTTCTGATGGTTGGTTGAGTAGCAAAACTGTTGCATTTCTAGTACATCATTATGGATTAGATTAGTCTTTCTTGTGGGTATTCTTAATTCTCTCGTCACTTGACCCTATTTGTTTTAGACCTAAAAATGAAATGACCCCTCCCTGAATTCTTTCGGATTGTGAGACACAGTAATTGAATCTATAGGGCTCTTTTGCTATTACAATCCCACCAATTGCTGCAATTGTTGGCAGAGTAAGTCTATAGGAATAGATTATAGGAGTATGTTTTTACTAAATTAATTTTTATTTGCATATTTTACCCTTGAGGTACACATGGTTTTCTGTTTTATTGCTAAACTCTTCCTTGTGTCGTTATTATCCTTAAATTGTTGAATTTGTTTCAACTTTTTTTTTTCCAGTAAAGAGCAGTTAGCAATAATTTGTAGGACTGTGACAATTACTGGTGAGAACTGCCAGTGGAGATGGTGTAGTAACATGGGGATTCTGGTGGGGAGCTAGAATATAATTGTTCTCAAATCTCAATTATACTGATGTTTTTAAGGGAAGTATAGGCTGAAATTGACACAATTGAAAGTTTCAGTTTCAAAAACAGATACAGTGAAAATTCAGGGATAAGAATAGTTTAGCCTTGCCATTGATTCCCACCATTCCTCTTTCTCCAAATTTCTAGTGCTTTGCGGTCTTATGTAACCAAAAACAAATAGAGCATATTTTAGCTTTAAAAAGTTGACAGGCAAGTATTTGGAGAATTATATCACCACTGAGCAAAACAAGAAAACAGAAAATGCTAGTTCTTCTCTATCATTTTATGTTGTCTGCTATTTACTTTAGTTGCTTCAGTCTTTGGGCCAGTCATTGGGGAGATTTTTCAGTTTCATGTTCAAGGAAAGATCTTGCGAGTCATGCGATGCCAATGTGTTCTTTCTTCCCCTAAATGAGGGAATATCACTGACAAAAACATGCATGTCTAAAAACTGTTATTATGTGTGAGTCTATGAAATTGGAAGTTGTCCTAAAATAAAGAACATATTTACATTAGTTATTTATAGAATCTGAAATGAACACTCATTCCTTTGATTAAGAATACATATTCGCTCATTTGGAAGATCATATTGCTTAATGAACACCCAGTGCCCGTTTTTTCAGAATCAAACGGATGGCCTAACCTTTGGCTGGATTATAGTTATTATGATTATCCATAGTTGAATCTTCTCTGAGGGGCTAGATTATTCTAAAGTGTGTTCTTTTTTTGTAGCAACAACTACGAGAAGAAGAGAAGCTTGCAATGCAGCAGACAGACACACTTAAAGGGCATTACAAGAAGTTCAAGATGATAGAGAGCATCATGGTTGATGGAACTGCCCAGCGTTTGGCACGTCAGTATAATCTGCGTGTTTCCGATGATTGAAGGCTTTATTTGGACAAATAGTTCTCCTTTCTTGTCAGGTTATTTTCTTTTAATCTGTGTTGTCCCCTACAGACAGATTCATACATTGTATGCTCAATGATCTACGTGGAAGATCAATTTTTATTTGTTTCCTTATTTGTTTAGAGTAGTGTGATGGTTGGTTATCTTAAGGTTACATTCCTTATATTAGCCTGCATTTAGGAGAATAAATTCTTCTTAGTGTTGGTCTTAAGGTTTGAACTTAATAATCAAGATAGAGATAATATATATTTAACGTCAACTTTTAAGATTTTTTTAAAATCATATTTGTAGATATAAAAGAAGAGTCTAATTTTCATTTGTCTGAGGATACCAAATAATAAAATGAAAATCATAAACGGTGTACTATATATGCACCCTATGTTTGGAACTTTAATAGAGAACGAAATGCAATAGAATTAAAAGGAAAGGAACAGAATTGATTTACTTTGACTTTGTTTAAAAGTTTAATATGGAAATGAATAGATTTTATTTTTATTTGTTTGAAAATTCAAATAAAAATAACTAGAATGGTAAGTATAATAGATACAAAATAATAATATAATATTCATTTAAAATATATAAAACAAAAATTTCATAAACATCATCATAGGTGCATTTAAATAATTTAAATATAAAAAATTAATTACAGTTTTAAATTTATAATACTCATAATAACTCAAATAAAAAAAATCATATTTGAGAGAAGTAATGCGGTGACAACAGTAAGTAAACATATAGATTTGAAAGAACGGATATATAGTATATTAAGTTATACAAATAAAAGGTAAATATTAATAAATAAATAAAAATAAGTATTTCTCCTCTTATTCTATTATACTATATTGCTTTAAAACATAAAAAAAAAGTTCCATTTTTATTAATTTTCATTCTATTTCATTTATTCATATTCTTCTAAAGACACTGTTAACCTATTATGATATTGAGATGAATGAAAACCAACCAACAATGACTTGCCGCTGAATTTGCTAAAATACTACAATTTTGAAGGGGTTCTGAAGGGGAATGGTGGTGGCCTTGTTTAACATTTGAACAACATGCAACTAAGCTAACATAAAAACAAAAACAAAAACAAAAAGTTTGATAAAAATACAAATAATTTCTTTTAACTCGTATATCTAAAAATTAACTTGCTACAATATTTAATATTTAATATTTAATAAATAATTACTTCTTTTTATTCTATCAAAAAATATTTTTAAATTTAATAAATTTAATTTCGTAAAATAAAAAAGAATGAAAATCTCCCAAAGTACAAAACCAAAAAAATAGACCAGTAAGGTCCACAACCACACCCACTACGGAATCTGGATCCCCTGAATTTTGGTAAGAAATTTCTTCCCATCTCAACCTTTCATTTTTAATAAGTTTCACATCTACCGTTAATGACATGCCACATCAGCTTTTTAACTCAAAACTCATTATATTTTATAAAAGTTTTAATTTAATTTTTATTTTTTTGTTTAAATAATATAATATATTTTTTTAAGTTTTGACTCCTCATAATTTTATTTTTACAAACAAAAAATTATAATGTTATAATTTATTAATATATATAAATATGTTTTTATTTATGTGAAATAATTATTTAATAAATTATTAATTAAATTAAATTAAAAATAATAATGTTATTCAAATCAAAAATAAGAAATTAAATTAAAATTTTTATAATATTAAAAAAATATTAATACTATATTTAAAAGCCTTTTATCAATTGTCTCTTTTATTTTGTATTTTGGATTAAGATGGGTATAGGTAGACCTGTTGATAATTATCAATATTCAAAAAATCAGATAGGTTGTTAAACTGGTAGAGGCAGTGAGTCATGGGTTACTGGTTCGATCAAACTGGTAGAGGCAGTGAGTCATG
The DNA here is from genome assembly GCA_034509205.1 of Ceratonia siliqua. Classification (NCBI taxonomy): domain Eukaryota; kingdom Viridiplantae; phylum Streptophyta; class Magnoliopsida; order Fabales; family Fabaceae; genus Ceratonia; species Ceratonia siliqua. The sequence continues at coordinate 10,964 of JASKGM010046835.1, forward strand.
GGTTACTGGTTCGACCCTGGTCGAACCAAAGTAAATCAAAAATGTATATTTTAATTATATATTATATATATTGTAGAATATATTATATCTAGAATAATAAAAATAAATAAAAATAAAAATAATTAATTAATAAATAATAATATATTTGAAATACATTAAATAATTTCATCACAATTAAAATAAATTTATAATTGTCTATTTTGGTGTTTTATAATTTGCATAGTTCAGGAAAAAATTTCATTTTTATGTATATTTGAGTTAGGTTCTAAAGATTGAATATTGATATTAATTTTTTTTAATTGTTTTTGTTGTTTTAGGTATGTTTAATCATGATTTTGACACCTCTTTTATTTTTCTTCTTCTTTATTTTATTTGGATCTCTGCAACATAAATTACCATGAAAAAAATTTAAAAACCGGTAGAACTGATGACCCGCCCAATTCACTCAATTTTTTTCTCACCAATTTTTTATCAATTTTTTACTCTCCCAATTTAGGGATCATCCAAACCAACCTAATAATCGATTTCCAGTTCAACCAATCGGCCAGTCCTATTTTTATAACAATGATAACCCTACTTAGCGTGGCTACTAACTTTATTATGCAGCTTTCATACAGTTTTATTTTTACTTTATATCATCTTTTTTATATTATTTTGTTTAATAATTTTTTTAATAATTTTACTATTTTTAAATAGTAGTTTTGAACAATAATAAACAGTAATATTAAAATTTTTTATTATAAAAAAATCTAAAAAATTATAAAACATAAAAATTAGTTTAAATAATAAAAAATATAAAAATATTATTAAAAAAAAAAGATGATGGGAATTGTAGGAAATCGGGTGCTGTAGGCTGTGGCCGCCAAATCAAGTAAGCTGAATATCCATATCATTTGTGGCGTCCACAGCACCAGAGCAGAGGGTTCGCCTTCCTCGACGGCCGGGAATTCCTCCACTGTTTCAGATTGCCTTCTGGTGAGTTTCCTTAATTTCAGTTGTTTCAGACTGCGGAATTAGTTATTTTCGGCGAACCAAACGCCTGTTCTTACTGGCACCATGGTTGTCCCCCCCTTTTCCTTCCTCCCCATTACCTTCTTCGGCTCTCTCTCTCTCTCTCTCTCTCTCTCTCACAATCATGGGATTATTACATATGTTTACTATGTATTGACCCCAAGTTATTGTAGCCTAATCCTATATATGTTTTAAGTTTATTCTTAATTTGTTTGTGCATCCTGTTCCTGGACTTTGGTTGATTTAGGTTAAATTTTGCGCCGGCTGGTCTCTTACCTTGATTTGTTATACTATTAATATGTGGATTGAGCAGTTCTATAACAGTGAGCATAATCAATGGCATTCTTTTACTTGCAAGCAATATGTGACGTTGTACTTTGAAAATAATTTACTTTAGTTCATACTGCAAGAGAAACTTTATTGTAACACGAAAATGAAATGTCTGTTCACTGTGCCTGGGCTGAGTTGGCTAACTTGAATCCTTGAGCTAGCTCATTTCTTATGGTTGACTCTATTGCAGATGGAAAATAGGTTTGCTGAAGAACTTTACGCTGATAGTTTGCAACTTTCAAATTTGGAACTAAGACCCAGTGCTAATGATCAACAAAATGATTTAAATGGTAAGAATTTGTCTGGTTTATATTATATGGAATCTCTGTTACTAAATGGATTAAATAGTTTGTTTAGTCAATGCATTATGCATGGGGTATAGTATAAACTCAAAGATATTGCCAGTTACTGTAGAAAACATTGAGCATACATTATAATGACATTGTTGAATTCTAGCTGCACCTAAGTCAGGTGAGCTGATCAAAGATCTTTTACCCCTCTCAGCTATACCTTTGTCTTTGAGTTTTAGTCAGTAGCATACTAGCATTTGATGTGGAGGTAAACTGTTTGTAACCCCCTTTTTATCATTATATCATGTAAGTGAATGAACACAATAAATTACCTTAGCCATTATTATTATTAATCATATATGAAAGTGAATTGGAACTAGGAATTACTTCCCAAGACATGATTTATGATAATGGCACTTATTAAGCCTAACGATTAACTGATTCATGCTTTCCTCATTGTCATAGACATCAATTCCTGTCTTTGTACATGCACATAGAGCATAGTTTTTCCAAATTATTTTTTTAATCCATAGCAGAGTTAAAACATAACCCCCCCATTTTTAGTTATATTTAGCATTGAAGTAAGTGATATTTATAAGTGTCAGTTATGAATTTTTCTAAATAGAACTCTAGCTTTCAATGTAAGGATCAACCTCTCAAAGTGCCAGTATTTTGTCAACTACCCTTGAAATTGGTTTTCTAAGTTCTGTGACACTAAAGTTATTCTGTTATGTACAACCCTATAGTTGAGCTACTGCATATTAATGCATCTAAAGTTTTATTTTCAGGGTTTTTTTTGAGGCATCTAATTGCGTATTTTGCTTTCAGATTATGATGGTGATTTGTGGGATGGTTCTGATGACGAGTTGAATAAAGCATCAGATTTGGACAGGGAGTGGCAGAGGCGGCATGACCAATTCCATACTGTAAGTTAATAATCTAGTCTCAGTTTTTCTTGTTTTAGATAATTTCCCTCTATAAAATAATTAGCTATTCATTTTCTATCTCCATTGTATTCTAGATTGGGTATCGCGATGGTCTCATAGCAGGAAAGGAAGCTTCTGCACAGGAGGGGTTCAATATCGGTTTTAAACAATCAGTCCATGCTGGTTATAGCTTCGGTCTTGTGAGAGGTGTTACCAGGTATTCTGTGAGGAAATACTTGAGTGAAATATGCGGTATCATAAACGTTTAGAATTTGGCTCCTCTAAAGTGCACTTTATAGAGTATGAATGATTGATATTTTTGTAAAGTAGGAGTAACCTGATAACTACCTATAAATGTGTGAAAATCAGTTCCCTTGATTTTCTCATCAACAATTAACCACTTGCACTTTACGCTAAAGTGTAGGGTGCAATTTAGAGGAGCCGGATCCAAAATTTTTATAGTCTTACTTGCTCGCTAACATTTCCTTCTTTTTTCTTTTTGCTATTTGCATCTTGTGAAGTGCATTTGCTTACCTTCCAGATGAATTGAAGGAGAAGTTAGTTGAAACACTAGAAAAGAGAAATGAATTCAAAGGGTTGTATGAATCTGTGCGGTCTTTGTCAACAACTGATGCTCTTAAATTGTTTAATGAAGACATCAAGGCTAAGGAAGCTTTAGAACAGAGTGAACATGTAGAGGTTAGCCAGCAAATAGCAGATTTGCAGGAGCAAAAATCAGATTTCACGCATCTGGGAAATTACCTTACACAACTTCAATCTCTGATTCGTGAATCCCCTACGATTGACATGCATTTTACCTGAACCTAAATAGATGTTGTCTACAGTAACAATCTAGACTAGAATGTTAAGGGCTTCTTGTGGAAAATTGCTGCGAATGCATGGTAGTAATGTTTATTCTACATTTCTACCTTTCTATATGGTCAAGGACATAAATCATTTTACAGATAAATATCATAGTTGAGCTCAAGGATTGAAGGATTATCTAATTATGTATATTATTCTAGGTTTGTTTCATTGCGCTGTAATATTTATGATTCTGAAGATAAGTATTTTCTTAAGTGCTTTAACGAAGAATTTTTTTTTTTAATATTTGGTTAAATCATGCTACTAGTGCTTTTAGCTGTTTAATTATTGTTTGGGATGATATTTGTAATTTTAATTTTAATTTTAATTTTGGGTAAGGGTATTGTTTAAAAACTATTTTTATTTCTGATTTTGGCTTGTGGGAGAAACTTTAATTCTTTACGTCTCTTAGAGCTAAAAATAAAATTTACTGCTATTTAAAAGTAATTTTTATTTTGATAAAAAATAAATAAAACTCCAGCATGATCAAATAGGCTCTATTCTTCAAGGGTATGTTTGGATTAAGAAAAATGGAAAAGAAAGGATGGTTTAACTTAAATGAGTTAAATCTTCCTTTTGTTTAGAAATTTTTTACAAGGAGAAGAGAAAGAAATTTTTTTCACTAATCCTTTAAAATGTTCTGTTCTTTATATTTTTAAGTACTTTCAATTTGAGAGATTTTAAAAGAGAAATTAATATTTATTATTTTTAAAACTAAAATATCAATAAATCAAATTATTATAGTTAAGTATTTTATCAAAAAATAATAATAAGGGTGAAAGAAAATTTCTCTTCTTGGTATAAAGTTTAATACTTTTCGACACATTTAAGTGAGTGTGTCTGAGAGTTTTATATGAGATAAGAGGCCCACCTCAATAAATGGGACCCACTCATGAAAGGTGAGGCCCCTCCCTACCTCAAGAGCACCAAACATTTACAATTTACTCCCTCCCCTCCCTCCCCTCCCAGCTCTCAAAGATTCCATAGCCTCTTAATGCCCACTAAATAAGAAAAATGAAAAGGCCGAAACAGAGGACAACGTCTCCAGAGAGAAAACATTTTAAGTTCCGTTATTTATATGTGATGTTCATTTTCAGTTGGTATGTATGATGCAAATAATATGAAATATTTACGATCCCTATTTTGCACCCAACAGCTAAATGTGCTTCTCAGTTTGCATTTTCTATCATTGCCAATTGCAAATTATTACAAAGGAAATAATCATATCATTCATAACATTCTGCATAATGCAAACAAGTAGAATAAATTACAGAGTCTGAAGCAATGGGTGCCCCTTATTATAATAAATTATCAGTGAGTCAAACAAAACTTAAGAAAGTAAACACCATAAAGTACACCGGAAAGTTGTCATAAGCTAACCCATAGAGCTTTATGAGAACCACGGAATTTCTTTCTTGAGTTTCGGTTTTCACTTGACATTTTGAAGCTGCTCTGTCACCATATTTCAGAAGGGAGTTGCACAAAGTTTTCTGTTGTTCTAATGGGCTTGCACAATCTACTTCCTCTGCTGATCATAAAGATAGCAGTAGCACATTAAGCTGCCTACCAACAAAGAAAACATGAATTTCTTGTTAACTGGGTTTCAATTGTCTTTATTTTCGTTAAAAGATTGTTGATGGTGAAACAGTTTATGATGATAAAGGAAAAGTCAGAGAATAAAAGGGGCTTGTTTTTACCTCAGAAACATCCATCAGCTGCAAGCTTGGATAGTTCTGGCATGAGCAAAAGCTGAATTGTCTTTCATATGGGTTTGCCATTTGGGAATTGGCATTACTGTTTCAAAAGCTTCAACCAGAAGAGCTACCTTTCTCTTCCTGGCCGGAGCAAGTTTGATGATAACTTGTCTCAGTGCATAATCAAGCATACATTCCTCTGCATTTTTTCTTTCATCCATAATTTGATGTTTGAGTTCAACCTTTTCTGGTTCTGGATCACGAATCAAAGGCAGGAACTTTGGCTCTTCGGGGTTGATCTTCCTCATTCTCTCATTATCCTGGACAGTTCTCTTATGCCTAATTTCCCATTTCCAATTCTTGTTTGTGCCCTGGAACTTCTTAGCTTCACCTTGATTTTTCTCTAACAATTCCTGGTCTTGAGCAGCATTGGTTTTCTCTTCCTGCACATCAGTCAAGTGAACTAGCTTCTCTTGGCTAATGCTTCGATCATTAGCTTCTAGACTTGAGTTTCTATCTACATTGGTCTCATCAATCTTGTGAACTTGACTTCCATTTCCATTACTTTCAACTAGTAGTTTGGCACCATCTGCGTCCTGTTCCTTTTCCTTCCCTCGGCCCAATGCATCAGTGGCAACATCTTGATATCCTTCTGCATCTTCCATCTCCATGCTCCTTCTACCTTCATCAGTTTCACTTTTGACCTGATTTAATTCACGTTGTTCTTCAGAAGCATCAAAGATTTGGTCAACCAGAGACATACTTGTATAATCTTTGAGAGATATATGCTCCTGCCCATCATCACCTATTACTTCATCAAGTATCTTTCTGGAACAATTGACCTCATCATCCACAAAAATTTCATTTTTTTCACCAATCTCTTCTGCATTTGTCAAATCCTGCAATACTTCCTCCATTACAGAACATTGGTCACAACTGATGCCATTGGAGGGGCAGCCAGTTTCTTGAGTCCCCATGCTTTCATCTGTGCCTTCCAGGTCTAAAACAATGCCATCAGGTGAATTCTCTGATAGAGACTCAACTTTCGATTCAGTTTCCTCCTCTGTTAAGTCAGAAGAAACAATCTCCTCCTCATGCTTGGAGGTGCAAAATTGTCCCTCCTCCCACTTAATATTGGTAGCTTTAGAATCAGAACCATCCATTTCACCGCTGTCAAGTTGTTCCCCATCATTGCTAATCTCACTGCAGTAGCTTCCCATACTTAGTTCTTCCTGAGACCAGCTAGGTGGGTGGTTTTTATCTGCAGAGTCTGCATTTTGTTCTCGAAGAAATCTCCTCACGGTACCATCTTCTTTGAGAGATTTATGCTCTTGCCCGTCATCACCTATGGCTTCATCAAGTACCTTTCTGGCACAATTGACCTCATCATCCACAAATTTTTCTTTATTTTCACCATTTTCTTCTGCATTTGTCAAATCCTGAACTACTTCCTCTATTAATGAATATTGATTACAACTGATTGCATTGGAGGCGTAGCCAGTTTCTTTAGTGTCCATACTTTCATCTGTGCCTTCCAGGTCTAAAACAGTGCCATCAGGTGAACTCTCTGATAAAGACTCAACTTTTGACTCAGTTTCCTCCACCGTTAAGACAGAAGAAGACACAACTTCCTCTGCATGCTTGGAGGTGCAAATTTGTCCCTCCTCCCACTTCGTATCAGTAGCTTCAGAATCAGAACCATCCATTTCAATTCTGTTCAGTTCTTCCCCATCATTGATAATCTCACTGCAGTAGCTTCCCATACTTAGTTCTTCATGAGAACAGCTAGGTGGGTGGTTTTCATCTTTAGAATCTGAATTCTGTTCTCGAAGAAGGCTCCCTATGGTATCTGCCTCAATTACAACATCATCATAGTATGTTTTGAAATCCTCGAAATCAATTCCAGACTTAGGAGACTCATCAGACACACTTGCAGTAATCTGTTTGATAACAACCTCTCCTGCAGCCATGCTGTTGTCCTCAATTGTAGACTTGATATCTTCTTGATCATCAAGCTCTTCGTCAGAACCCATTTTTCCCATTTCGTCTCCATGACCTGCTCCTATTGGTTTTGCTTCATCTTCCTTTACCTTAGCATAGATTTCAATAAAGAAATCCAAGCCTATTACTTGTACTGATGGAGTGGTGACCGTTGGATTACCCATATCTGCATCATCACATGCAGGTTTGCCATCAAACACAATCTGCTCAATATCAGAGTCCTTTGTTTCACAGGGCAGCTTCAATCTTCGAGAACTTAGAGCTTCCAGCTTCATAGTCTTCTGGGTCTTCAAAAAACGTCTCCTTGCCGCCCAGAAGCTCTTCAGTGGAGGCAAAGGAGCATGAAGATGACCATTGAGAGAGCAAAATGTATATGGGCAAACCTTCATTACTGAAGTTCCCTCTGACTCAGTACCCCCAGGATTAAGCATAAGGTTTCCGGGAAGCTGTGAGTCCTTCAAAGTTGAAGAGCAGGTAGCTCTCTGAGCATTCATATCTGCACATAGAGCTACTCTGGAGGATCTTCTTGGACAAGCTCTTGAGGGCTTAAAACTAGGATTCTTAGTTAAAGTCCTCAAATTTTTTGCAGGTTTCTTACCAGTAACAGAGCTAGCTTTCAAATTACTCGAAACTTTTGAAGGCTGAATCTTACAATTAGAACCAGATTGAGTATTCCGACGACTCAGAGGGAAAAGCTCCTTCTTCGCATCTGAACTGCTGGTGGGCTTCATGTAATTGGGTGACTCATCTGTTGTACTCATCAAAGGCCGTGGCTTTCCTTGTTGGGATAAGCTCCTTTTTGAAGGTGATGATCGGAGAGTCTCCATATCAGAAATATTAATCAACTTTGACTTCTTCATTTTCTTCGTCATATAAGCTCCTCTACCTTTGCCATCTTGGTGCTGAGAATAAGATAGCTTCAGGTTTGCCAAGTTCTTATCAGATTTAACACGATCAACTTGGATGAAAAGCTTGCTGGAAACCTTTCTTTGAACCATATTCAAAAGAAAACTACTAGCAGAATGAGTGAAAAGTTGGAATCAAAATGTTTACTTTCCTTCCTTTACTCCGTGGAATTCAAGCTCAGGAAGAAAAGAAACCTGCTTGTGGTTTTATTTTTCTTATATGGATGATTACATTGGAAGGAAGAGGAGGAAGGGTGAAATCCAAAAGCCCAGAGAGATTCTCCCCCTTGGTTTTTATGGTTTGGTTTGGTTTGCAGTGGGTTCCCTTGTTTATTTTCAACTGTTGGTTCGGCAGATGATGAAACTTAAATGAGGATGAGAGTAGTTTTTGAAGCTGACTCCTAGAAACAGGTGGTGTTGGGCCATTTTCGTTTGAGCATTATTATGACAAAAACTCCAGTTTAGTTATAGAAAAATGGGGTTAGTGACTATCAATTTAATACTTTATAAATTTTTTAAAATCTATATGAGAATATGATTTTATTTTAACTTTATAATTTTTTTTATTGTAAAAAACTTAAATTAGTATCATTTTAATACTTCGAAATGGATGGTGGTTATTTAAAGTTCAACTCATTAGCCTATCCAAACCTGATCTTATTTAAATAGAACTTTGAATTTATATTTAAATTTAAGGATTAGGCTCAGGCAAAAATTTATGCCTTGTTTTAAAATAAGGTCGGGTCTAGACTTTAAATTTTAAAATAAGACTGACAAAGTTCAACTTGACCTATAAATAATTCTAGTTCAAAAAGAGTAAAATTAGAAAGAAAGTATATCATAAATTACTAGAGGAATATAAGAAAACCATAAAGTATGAAATATATAATGAATCCAAATATGATTGTTTTTTAATTATTAATTTTTGTGACATGGGAAATCTCCATTGGCTAATGACTTACTTAAATAATATTGCTTAAACAAGTTTCATTTATAAATTATACACAAATTATTAAAAGTAATTGCATTTGAATTAATAGTTTTATATTAAATTTAGATGCAATTATTTTAACGAATGAATAAAATTTTATATCAATAACTTTAATTTTTATTTTTAAGGCATTTAGTTGGTGCTGATTTGATTCCTCAACTCATCCCTCTTCAAATGAAAAGTACAGCCTTTGTCTTTCTTGATTTGGGTTGGACAAGGAACACCTTGTGGCATTGTGTAGGTGACACATATGCTTTGGCATGCATTAATTTGATTATTAGAAAACAAACTCATTTGATTCAAGAAACACCCTCAACTGTTTTTTCTTTCCATTCAATTCCTTAGTAATGGTGTTAAATAGATGAAAGGATAACTAACCTTTAATGGGAATAGTAGCTAACTCATCAAATCAAATAAATGGGTAGCTCTAAAGGATTATGAGAAAATTATTTTAAAATTTTTATAGGGATCATATTTTAAGGCAATGTAATACGAGATTTTACTTTTATATTTAGTGTTATTATAAGGTAGCATTTTAACATTATTTGAGGTGTATAAAGAATTAATTCTATCAAAAAAGAATTTTAAAATATTATTTTTTAAAAAGGCGCTTGCTATGCTACATCCTCATTTTGGGGATGTAGCATAATTTTGACATCCCAATTTTTTAGTTTATGTGTTTTTTTATTTTTATTTTTTTATTTTTTAACATTAATTAATTATTGTCTAGGTTATATAATTTTTTGAGAATTTTTTAAAATTTTTTAAAAATTTTTAAAAATTTTTTAGATCTTTTTATACTATTCATTTATAATTTTTTTGACACTATTCATACATAAATATAAAATTTTTTAAAAAATAAAAAAAGTTTTAAAAAATTTTAAAAAATATATATAATATAAATAATAATTTATTAATATTAAAAAATTAAAAAAATTAAAAAAAATAAAATAAATACTTAAAAAAAATAAAATACCTATCACTTGGCTGTAGGATAGAATTGCCCTTGTCTTTTATTTGGGAAAATAGCAGTTG